>RJWM01001287.1:0-41020 GCA_004363535.1 Dasyprocta punctata | reverse complement strand
ATATCTTAAATCCATGTTGGTGGGCCATGGTAACCTGTATTTGGCTCAGCATCAACTATTTTCTTCTTTTCTTTAAAGTAGAGTCATTATTTCACAATGACGTTTGTTGTTTCATTGTGCTGATTAATTTGATTCCCAGGGCCTTGTGCATACTAGGCAAGTGTTTCACCACGGAGCTACACCCCAGCCCTCACAGTCTGTTTTGAATCTTCACTAAGTTTCCAATTTTGTTGGGAAAGTCTTCACTCCCAATTTCTTTGTCGGGAAGGCCCTTTTGTTGGTAAGGGCCAATTCTGCTATCAGGTGGATTTCTTAGGGAATGAATGAAGTCTTTCTGGAGTAACAACCTACTCAACTCCTATACTGCATTCCCTGCCCTCCCCAAAAGAATGAGTACTGCTGTTCCACATTCCTGGTTTACCACATTTTGGGAGAAAGGATCCAGAGAAAAGCATGAAGGAAAGATGGTCCAAAATTTAGAATTTGAAGGCATATCCCAAACTTTCTGCACCGTGCTTAACTTTTAACTTGTGCACCTTCTTCTTACCATCAACTTCCTAATCTCTTCATTTTCAAATGTGGTCTTGACGAGGTCTAGCCATCTTCTTCCATGATGCGGCTAGAATAGGTGATTAAACAGATTCATGGGAAAGAGACACGTGAAGACATGAGTATCAATCAACCTCTCACTGGGTTTGCCGAGATTTGCAGCTTAGTCAGCTCCACTGAGGATAAAAAACTGGTAAAAATCCCTTCATAGGATTTCCTTTTCCAAAGTGTCTTTTCATTTTTAGCTTTCCTCATCTGAAAGCCTGAGACTGGGACTGGATTTCTAAGACCCCTCACTAACCACCTTGTTGGTGCCTTAGTCCATATGATAGACCTCTCCCACCAAAGGAAACACCGGTGGAGTTCACAGGAAATGGTTAGTGACTTGATAGGCCTACCTTTCCAGAAGCATTTACATTTCAAAAGCCACTCCCTGTCTGCCTCCTTTCCTTCTCCCCATCAGGTGTTTATTGCCCAGTGAAATGAATTTGAACTAATTGATTTCAAATTTCCTTCTAAACACTGAAGTTGTCTGAACTACGGAAGGATGATAAGCCTGTAGTTCTAAGGAAAGCTGGCTTGGGAATTTCACTGGGGCTAAAGATATCTCCTCATAGCCAAAGTGCCTTCTTACCTCCATTCACATTTTTCTTCAAATGGCAATCATTTATTGTCTTTTCCTCTCTATATATGTGAATTTCAAATCAACATAGGAATCAGCACCTATAATACAGTACTTTCATGGTTTGGGTTAAAACTGGGATCCTGGGGCTTGGGAGGCAGTTCATTTGGTAGAGTGCTTCCTTAGCATGAACAAAGCCCTAAGAGATCACCAGCACCACAAAGAAGCAAAGAAAAAACTGTGGTCCTGAGAGTACCTGACAGAAACCATAAAAGATACAGAGTTTGTCTCTGTGGCCATTACTAAGTCCAAAAGAAGCTGTGGCTTCCAACATGTGATTCTTAAGTATTTGCTAGATAATAAATGCAGTTGCCATTTAGCAAACAACCAATATATGCCAGGCATGCTCACTTGACTCATTATAGGTATTATTTCATTTACCTCGATTCCAGACCCATCTCTATTATACAAATGCCAACAGCGTTCAGAGAGTCCTGGTAATTTATATTTTATATGGCTAATATTTTGGAGCCTAAATTACAGCAAGACTTCATTAGTTGCTTCAGTCCATCTGTTTTACACTTTACCATTAATTTTAAAATTATGTTCCAAGAAACCTTAAGTATCCTCTCAAGATGTTCAAGACTATCGCGAGGATTGGGGTTGCATGAGGGAAGAGAGGAGAGAGACACAATGACTCCTCTGTCCCTACCCATATCTTTACTGTCCTACTCATCTAGCAAATTTAAGCCCAGAAGACATTCCATTCCTTTAGCTATTTTACTTACTGAGATTTCACATACTGTTTCTCAACTTAAAGCAGGAAAAAAGAAATTCATACACCCTTGTGCTAGGTTTTGATTTCTCCAGTAACCCATTTGAAATAATACCAGGAATAGAGCTTTTGCCCCTTTCTAACTAATTGACATTTATATGCTTATTGATCCTGTAATACTGAATAATAAAAAACCAAATCATTGTATACCTTTAATTGCATTGTCTTAGTTACAGATTCAGAAATGCTCTGGAAAAAGTTGGTTACTCAGAGGCATTTGTGGCTGAGACATCACAAAAAAAGATGTCTAGGTCATTGCTGCTTGCTTTCTCTCAAAAAATAAATTAAGTTTAAATAAGACAATTATTTGATGTATGATGGTCCTTGGCTGGACAAAATATATTCACTATCTTTTTACAAAATTAATTTTTTGGTACATTTTAGACATACATAATGATCACGTTCATCATATGAAATTTGTGTTTGTACATAATGCATCTTTATTTTTTGTTTTTCTGCAATCCCTTCCTCTCCCCTCAACCTTCTTCTCCTCTTTATTTACAAAATCTTTGTTTCCATTTTTCCTTCTATTCTCTTTTTTTCTTTCCTTTCCTTACTTTTTCCTTCCTCTCACCCTTGTTTCCCTTCCCATTTGAATATTTTCTTCCTGTCTCACAATATCTATTACAGATTTTGTTCCTTATTTATACTTTTGTTTTCTCACACCAGAAAAGCAATGTGGTATTTACACATGTGTCATTATTTCACTTAAGACAATGGTCTCAAGGTGCATCCATTTATCTACAAATGCCTCAAATTTATCCTTCTCTATGGCAGAATAATATTCCATTGTGTTAAAAAAAAACCCACATCTTCCTCATCCATTCATCCACTGGAAACAGAATTTGGACTATTTTCAAGATTTAGCTACTACAAATCGTGCTGCTATAAATATGAGTGTGCATATATCACTTTGATGTGATGCTTTTAATTCTTTCTGGAAGATACCAAGAAGGGGGATTGTGAAGGATCTCTAGAATGGCTCTCCTTGAAAGAAGAGAATTTGTCTCCATTTTGGCTAAATCTGGCACTAACTCGATGTATTGATATGTACAGAGCTGGCTAGAATATTTCCTTATCTTCTCAATTGGCTTTAAGCAATGCAAATAGGTTTACCTGAGGTGCTGATGTGTAGTCTTTAAAGCAACGTCAGTGATACCCTGCCTATAGCTTCCAACTAGTATGCGTGAGCTAGGCTAAGTGACAGTGTCAGCTGGGCTTGAAGCTCTCAAGAAAGAGGTCCTGATGTCTCGGGGCATGAAAACTACACATCAAAGCTGAGGCATGGACCCCAAAACACAAGATACTTCCTCAAGTTGTGCTATATAGATTACTCTTTCTGCATCTCTCTCTCTCTCTCTTTGCATATTGCAGAAGTTCTACCTTGCCTCCTACCTAGCCTAGTTCACAGCATTCACTTACTTCTAGTCATTCTCACAGTCACTCATCCCTAAACCATTCTCCAACTCATGAATTAATAAAACTCAGATTCGATCCTGGGTCCAGGTGTTTGTTCTGGTTAGCCATCTTTCTGACTAGACTTAGGACACCCTTGGCTCTCCACCATTGTAGATACGTTATTGTGTTTTTGTTCTCATCATGGGTTGCACTGGAAGTGGTAGATTGGAATTATTTATTGGAATTCCAATAACTTTTCCCTGGGATTAGAAATGTGGACTCCAGACTGGATGAGGCTGGTAAAGAGGGATCTCTATAGTAAATAGCTAGGTCAAATGGAACCTCTAATTTTAGTTTTGAGGAATCTCCCACTGATTTTCACAGTGGCTGCATCAATCTACACTCTCACCAACAATGGAGAAGGGTTCCTTTTCCCCCACAGCCCCTCCAGCATTTGATATTGGTTGATTTCTTGATGATAGCCATTATTTCTGGAGTGAGGTAGAATCTCAGTGTTTTAATTTGTATCTCTCAAGTGACCAGTGATGTTGAACTTGTTTTCATATATTTGTTGGTTATTTGTACTTCTTCATTCAGGAAGTGTCAGTTCAGTTCAGATGCCATGCCTTGGGACTGAGTCTTCAAAACTGAATTTCTCAAATTCTTTATATGTTCTAGATATTAGTCCTTAGTTTGAGTAACTGTTGTCAAAATTTTTTCCTACAGTGTAGGTTGTCTCTTCACTCTGTTGGTAATTTCTTTTGCTGTGCAAAAGCTTTTTAATAAGATGAGATCTCAGTTGTTGATTCTTTGTAATATTTCCTGTGCAATCAGGGTTTTGTTCATAACTCTTTGCCTACACCTATGTGTTCAAGAGTTTTACCCAGTATATCTCCCAGTAAATTTTGTTTTAATATTAGATCTTTGATCCATTTTAATTTTATTTTAGTGAATGTTGAGAGACATGGGTTTAGTTTTAATCCTGGGCATGTGAAAAGTCACTTTTTCCAGCATCATTCAGTGAGTGTGTTTGGAGTTGTGTCTGTATCTTCTGTTCTATTCCACTGATCCTTGGATCTGTTTTTTTTTTTTTTGCCAGTACCATGCTGTTTTTGTCACAGTAGCTTTGCAGTATACTTTCAAGACAGAGATTGTGTAGCTCCCTATATTGCTTTCATTGCCCAGAATTGCTTTTGGTATTCTAGATTTCTTCTGGTTCCAAATGAATTTTAGGATTGTTTTCTCTCATCTTTTGAGGTATGCTATTGGTATATTGATTGGGATTGCATTAAATCTATATAACAGTTTTGGAAGCATGGCCATTTTCACTATATTGGTTCTGCCTACCCAAGAACAGGGAATATCTTTCCATTTTCTAATATCTTCATCGATCTCCTTTTTCAAAGTACTGCAGTTTTCAATGTACAAGTCTTTTACTTCCTCATTAGATCAATTTCTAGGTGTTTCATTTTTCTTGATGCTATTGTGAAAGTTGTGGTTTCCTTAGTTTCTCTCTCAGTGACTTTTTTATTTGTGTATAGGAATGATATTGGTTCTTGAGTTTTGACTTTGTATCTTTTCAAAAGGATCATTTCTCAATCAGAGATAATGGGATTGGTTTTCAGAGTGGGGCATGTACAGTTTTTTTCTTATTTATTATCCACCTAGAAGATTTGTAGCTGCATTTTTTAAAATTTGGTGTACCTACTTAGAAGTCTGAATATAGATAAGTTTCAATTTGTTTTTTACTTTCCAGGGTGTTCTTTAAGGAAGTGAAACTATTTTTTCAAATATTTCTTATTTGGCTTGTAGTATTTTTTGAGGTTTGTGTTTGTGTCTGTGTGTCTGTGTGTCTGTGTGTCTGTGTGTCTGTGTTTCCGAAAGGTGCCTGTGAGTAAGTGAGTGACAGGGTCTTAAAGTACTTTAGATTACTACCTTGTTATGAACACTGTGATGGGTTTGGGACCACAAAATATGTCACTGTGGCATGGTAAGTAGTTTAAGTTCAAAGTGTTTATGAAAACCACAAAAGACCTCTCTAACCTTTTCTTGCCCTTCTCCTCTGAAGCAGGTAATAAAACCTAGATGAGGTTTTCTTACTTTCCCCTAACACAAGTCCTGAGATCCTCTCATGAAAAGTGCCATTCCTACATGCAGAGGAATGGAACATACTCATCTCATAAGATGGAGGATGGAGAGAGAATAATCTTAGCAAGAAGGCTTTGTTTTTTTTCCTAATTTATTACCATTAGTCCCAGATTATTACCATTAGATCATACTTTTTTGTCCTAGCACATTTTTTCAGCTAACCACTCTTCATCAAATTTTCTATTAAAATGAGAACTTTCCTCATTTCATTGGATATTCACTTCTTTATGTCATACAATACTTATATCAAATAAATTCGTGTGATTCCTATTATTCAGTCCTTTCTTATGGGAACCTTAACTACAGACCTTTGGTAAATGAAAAAAATTGATTTTTTCTCCCTCCTACAATTGCAAGTTTCTTGGTGCAGGAGGAAGCATTCTTTGGGCAATCTTCTTGTTAAGTGACATTTACTAAACATCAACCAACAATATTATTCAAATGTCTTTTATTGTTAACCACAGAAGATAACCAGAGATGTTTAGACAGGAGATGAATGAGATGAATTATTTCTTGGCAAATAAATTGCAAAGTAGATTTCAGAATGGACTATGAAATGAGGGTTTTATAAATTTAGTGTCCCTTTCATTTTTGCATTCCGTGCTTGTGAACATAAAATTTGGATTCGACCGTCTAGGGCTATCTAATCCAGTGTGAAGATGAGGCATTCAGCACACGATGATGGTTGGGATATTTCTTCTAAGAATGATTGTGGTCTTCATACAGAGAAATAGATCATTATCTAGAGTAGAAAATTGTCAAGAGGAGGTGTGGGGGGTGTTGTGTGCTGGAGGGTGACTGACTATAAAATGAAACTGAGAAAAGACACTGCAGGGAGACTGAAATATAGTTTTATGTTCTTGAGTCAAGTGCTATGTTGGTTCACAGCAAGTTGGAGGTGTTTTTCTTTTTTCTTTATTTTAATTTTCTTTTTCTTTTTTAGAGTTTCAGGGAGGAAAGGCAAGGAAAATGGTGGTACCCTGGGCATAAAAAGAAGTTTCAAGGTTCAGTGGAACAGGGCAATGATTTACCAGTGCCTCAAAAATTATAATAGGAAAATCGAGGCATACTAGCAGTACTGCCTGGGCCCAAGAAACTTGCAAGCACGGTATCGAGAAGCATGTGATCCCAGAGAACCAACAAAGCATCGAGAGTGAAAAATAGATTCTCTTCTGTGAATTGCATTTTCTATATGATACATTTCTTAAGACGTGTCAAATACGGTAGCAAGTGTGGAGCAGCAGACCTGCCGCTTTTCTTTCCCATGTGTGGGAGGAGGAGGCACTCAACATCAAGTGATAAATGATAACCAGAGTAAGTCTTGTTACTTGTCTCTTTCACAGAATGCTACTAAGTAATTGAAAAAGGTGTAGTTACCAATGCTAACAAAGGAATACATTCTAATATAGGATCTAGTGGGCACCACACACATGTTCTCTCCTTTCACTGAGGGATGTTCATGCCATCTTATTTGACCTTTAAAACAACCTCATTAGGAAGGGAAAACTATAGTTCTAGGGGTTGGGAAATTTGTTCTAGTTCACAGAGCTACGAGGTGGTGAAGCAATTGAACCCATATATGTCTGCATCCAAACATAATGTGCTATACTTTTTCTTAGCATTCTTGAAATAGGAAGGGTGATAATATTTAGGGAAGTTTGTAGTAAAGGCCAGATTCATGATAGGAACAAAATTATGTTACAAAAATTCTTCTCCTTTTCTAAAAACAAGAGTTTTTAAAAAGGTTCTAAGAAGCACTCATTTATTTAGCCTGAGGAAGGGAGAATCTTTCCTGTTTTTTGGCTTATGAAAATAATTTATTAAAAATAAGATCGATAAGCAAAACTTAAAATGAATATTTGGCTTTTAGATAACTATTCCTGACTTAACCCATGGTGCAGAATAAATGTCTTACCCAGAGAAAAGGGGCAGAGGAAACAAAATTACCCTGAACCACTGGCAATTTTTTATGATTTCTACCATAGTATAAAACACTTAAATTGCCCATTTAAAAAATTAAATGCAGAGAACAGAACATTTTATTCATAAGAACAAGTAATACTAAACAATTCCTTGTGGAGGCTAGACCAGTATTAGATGTTCTAGGAAAAATATTCGAAGAAAGACAGCTGCCTAAGAGACTGTATCTGACAAGTTCTCAGTGGGCTCTCAGCTCTAGATTATTTAGCTGCATGAGTGCGAGCTAGAAAGAGAGATTTAGAAACTAAAGGAAACAAAGATTTTGTACTCTGAGAGTTTCATATTATAGAAGAATAAATTAAGTTCTAGTCATAATAAAGTGATTTGTTGACCATCTAACAGAGAGTGGAGAACTAAGACTGTCCCATGCCTCACTCAACTTCTTAGTGCTTTGTTCCCTACTCTTTAAACCAAAGAAAAAAAACCCCAAGAATATAAACTGGAAGCTGCACAATACATTGAAGGAGCACTAGACTCGGAGATTGCTATCTTAGGTTTCAGTGCTCTTCTCTAATAACTAGCCATTCACCTTGGGCAAGTTCATACTTCCTACTAGTCTCAATTTTCACTAATATTAAAATAAAATTTCTGCCCAAACTGTATCACAAAGATGTTGAGAAAAGGTTGTAAGATAATGTACAGGCAAGTACTTTGAAAAGTGTGCAATATTTCAGAGAAGCAAAGGAAATTTCATTTTGATAATAATAGTGAAGATGATGAAGTCCCTCTTGCTCTCAAAATGTAGTTAGAAGGGAGAGCTTACATGTTAAAGAAGTGCAAGAGATTATATTGGCAAAATGAGGGACAAATCATGGAAAATTATAAATGACAAGATGTGAGTTTAGATGGCAAGATAAGGAAGCAATGAACAGAACTGCCAAATAAAGGGCAGGATGCCCAGTTAAATTTGTGTTTTATATAAGTAAGGATAGCTAGTCTATTTATGTTCCAAATATTTTATGAGACATACTTATATTAAAAGTTATTTGAAATTTAAATTTCATTGATCATCTTCTATTTTTATTGAATCAATCTGGCAAATCTAATAATTAGGGGATAATCTAGTTTCATCTTTGCTGTTAAAAAATACCTGAAACCAGACAATTTATAAACAGCATACATTTATTGCTCACAGTTAGAATGGAAAGTTGAAGCTCAAGGTGCAAGCAAATTCGTTGTCTGATGAGACCATAGTCCAGTAATTGGTTAACCTATGGCATGCATACCACAGTGGGCTGTTTGTTAACATTGAAAAGACTAAAAGTTCACCATCACTGGCCTACTCTCTGCTTATAAGTCAGTACCTTCTGTTCTGTCATCTGGTAGAAGGGACATACGAACTTCTTTCCTAAGAGTGCTAATCCTATTTATGATTGCTCAGTCCTGTTACTTAATAATCTTCTAAAGACTCCACCTCTTCACACTATCACATTGGTGATTCAGTTTCAACATATGGATTTTGGGAGGGAGTACCTTCAGACCACAGCAAGGAATGTCTGTGAACAGTAGTAAGTGATGTATGCAAGCAATGGTTCAGACAATTCACCGGTCATTATTGTAGGTATATGGGGATTGAAGAGGAATAAAAACAAGGAGACTGTCTTAGCTTGGAATCCCTAAAAGCAGAGCCTAGAAAGGATTGATTTTAGGGTAGTAATTTATATAGAGGTGAAACCAGAAAACTTGGTGAGGAAAGGAAAAATGTGAGAGGCATATTGAGGGTGCCTTACACAGGTCATTATAGGTAATGGGAGCTGGATCCTACTAGCTTCACTAAAATGCTTGCACAATACCTCTGAGCAAAGAGGCTAAGTCATTTATCCTTCACCATCTAGTCCCTCACTGATTTTCAAGGGCTTCACCTGGGGGTGAAGGGTACTGAAATATTGTACTCCAAAATAGGCCATTTTGGCAGTTCTTGAGCTAAGAGGAATTGGAAAACACGAAATACAGGAAAAAAAAGCTCTGTGGTCTTCCCGTCTGTATGCCAAAATTCAGGGTATAAATTTCCTTTTTGAAGTCATTGCCACTCCTGTCTCACCTACCAGGAAAAGAAGAAAGACTTAATCACAGAACATCACTAAGAGAACCCTAGACCCTTATCAGTCCAGAAACAACATGCATAACAAAGTTTAGTAAATAATTATTATCTTCCATTAGTTTCTTCCATATTTTTCTTCTCACAGTATACCATGCCTAGATGCTCAAAATTCTTTTCTTTTATGTTGTCACTACCCCACAAATTTATTTCCTTTTGTTCAAATTGTATATAAACCTCTGGGTCTGATTACCTCTTTGTGGTCTTTACTTCTCTTTCTATGAAATCTATGTACCATATAAAATGTTACATCAAACAAAATGTGCCTTTTTTTCTGTTAATCTGTTTTTAGTCTATTTAATTTGCAGGGTCCTGGGTATCAGACATAAGAGGGTAGAGGAAAAGGTATTTCTTTTCCCACCTTTACAGGCTTTTAGACATCTAGGCTGCATAACCCCTTGAGATTAGATGTTCTCAAAGCTTCAGGGAAAGCCCAGAGGCAATAAGGCGTGGAGCATCTCAGAGCATTTGAAGTGTCATGCTGTTGGCGATAGTCAGTTTTCATATTAGTGTTCAACAGAGCTGTGGCTGAAATAAGAAGAGGGTACAAAAGATGTTACCTTGAACAGCAAAAACATCTATTAAGGCTATAAAGATGCCACTGATGAAGTGACAAATTCTTAGACCAGGATGGATTATTAATTTAGCCCAAAACTACTTATTGAATAACTACTTTATGGTAAGCATGTTCCAAGCATGGAAAGTCAAAAGCAAAATGATGCAATTCTTGTATTCAAGGAACTTTCAATCTAGTGAAGGAAAAATGTCAACTAAATATAATATATGAATGTAGTGTGCTAAGGTTTATCACAGGGGTATATTTAGAATATTATCAAAACAGTAAGAAATACTCAGAAAAAGGCAGCAAAAACTACGAGTAAAATGATTTTAAAGACAAATCAGTCAAATCAGAAAAAAGCCAAATAGTTTCCCCTGTCTTTTTATTTCTGGCATCCAAATGTGAATCTAGTACTTTGGATTTGAGATATCAAGAAAAATAGAATCACAACAACTTAGGAAGTTGAGGAAATGAACTTGTTTTATGGAGAAAAGGTAAAGATATTTGGCAAGTGCTTTTAATATAATAATTATCAATGAACATTGATTGTACTCTCTATGATAAGGGATTAAGAGGAGAAAAAGACAGCAGGAAAGGGGACTGAGAAAAAGGAGTGAGGGGTGTATGAGAAGTCAAGGAAGGAGCTTAAGGAAGGTGAATGGCTAGCAAGAAATTGAAGGAAGCTTAGCTGCTTATTCAGTAAACACAAAACCAACTTGGTTGCACTAAACCCAAAAGGATAACAGCTTAATCATAGGTGAGGACACTTATAGACAATTCAATTATTAGCCTTTGCCAGTCAAGCAAAAGGAAATTAAACGAAGGCAGATTTAGCAAGAATATGACTGCTATCTGTAGCAGAATCCATATCATACCAGAAGTTAGACAGGACTTGTGAGTTTCAAAGGTATATTTTTCTAGGCCTAGGACAAGCATCTGTTCTTTGAATGGTCCTGATAATCACATGTGGTAGAGACTGTCATGCACCATCTATATTCTTCCTCAGTGAAGAACTTTTGCCCCACTTGCTGAGTTTTCCATCAGTACAGAAAACCTTCAAGGATTTCCTTTGCTGCCCAAGGTTGCATCCTTCCAAAGGGACATATTCCAGTGACTAAAAATGATGTGAGGATAAAAGCCTGCTACCTTGGTCCAATCCATAGCTGTCATTGTCTAATTTACCAGTTCACTTCTGCCTTATTCTGCTTCTTTCCCCTCTCTTCCACAAAATATTCTTTAAGAACCTTCTTGTGAGTTAGACTCTTTCTTAGCATCTGCTTCCCAAATAAACCAATCCTGTAGTATCATACAGTCTACTTCATC
Source organism: Dasyprocta punctata (assembly GCA_004363535.1). Lineage (NCBI taxonomy): Eukaryota > Metazoa > Chordata > Mammalia > Rodentia > Dasyproctidae > Dasyprocta > Dasyprocta punctata. The sequence goes on along the minus strand of RJWM01001287.1, from coordinate 29,508 downwards.
AGTTAAGTGTCTGTAAGTTACAGGCAACTCCATTTCAACTGACTTAAACAGTGAGGATACATTGTAATATCACGTTACCTGAAATACTGAGGTGGGGTTGTTTCAGGATTAGTTATTCTAGGCACTCACTACAATCTCAAGATTCCAAGGTTTTTCTACTTCTGCTCTGCTACCCTTGAGGATAGCAGCTTTGTGACTAAACCTAGCAGTACTGATGGTCACAAAGTAGCACTATCTACTGGAGTGAAAACATTCTACAACAGGAAAATGATGGATATTTCTTATGTGAATCTTTATTAAGAACAAGGAACACTTTCTCAGACATTATCAGGCTAACCTCACCTCAGTTACTGGCCAGAATCGGAACTCACCCTTCCTTCCAAACCAATCACTAGAAAAAATGAGATGTCTAGGATTTGCAGAGACCAGTTGGAATTTGCTCATAAATCTTTTGGAGGATGGATATATTCCTGAAAAAAATTCAGGGTAACTACATTGCCATGATCATAGAATGCGTTTATTCAGCATTTTCCTTCCAAGTAACTCATCTTACATAACTTAAAATCTAGGTTATGTAGCTTGAGGGAACTGTTATTTTTGTATAAAGCACCTGGTGGACCTTCTGTGAATCTTCTTGCAAGGACAATGAAATGACGTTTTTCGGTCAGAGGGTGAGATATGTGTGATGTTGTTTGATAGCTATTAGTGAATTATGCATAGAATACATGCATTTTCACCAGAGACTTGAGTTCAGTGGAAAGCAAAAGCACCTGATACTCCATACACCTTTAGTGAGTCTGAAAGGAAAAGTTAAGAAGCACAATTTCAAATAAGCCATTCACAAAAGGACAAATGCTATGTGATTCCACTTTGATGAGATCCTCAAGTAGCTACATTCATAGAGAAGAAGGCAGAAATGTGGTTGGCAGACATCAAGGGAGAACAAAATAGGAAACAATTAATTACTGGGTACAAATTTTCAGTTTTTTCAACCCAAATGCCCATCAAACTAGGAATGGATAAAAAAGATGTGGTATTTTCATACAATGGAGTACTACTCAGCTATGAAGAAGTATAAATTAGAGGCTTTTATAGGTAAATAAATGCAAATTGAGACCATACTCATAAGTAAAATAAATCAGACTTACAGGTGTAAACATATAGTCTCCCTAGTGTAAGAAACTGAAAGAGTAAATAAGATTCAAAATGTGCAATAGATGTGAAAGGGAAGAAATTGCTTAAAAGGAAAGAACAACTGGGATAGGGGAAGGGAAAATAATATATATATATATATATATATATATATATATATGTATATATATATGACCTAAGACAATTATATTACTAGTTTTTATTGGTTCATTGAAAAGAATGGTTTGTGCTTATATTGTTTGATCAATTTTTCATGCCTATATCTTGTAATCTGTGTAACTGCTTTGAAGATAACAATAAGCAATATATTAACCATTGTTAATGCCTTATTAGCTGGGTTACAAATTCTATACCATTGTTTTTATGGCTTTTTCTCTTTAAAATAAAATAAAAAACAAACTTTTATTTTTTGAAAATTAAGAAATTCCTAGAGATGGATGATGGCGATGGTTGTGCAATAATGTATGATACTCAACATTACTGAACTCTACACCTAAAATGGTTAAAATGCTAAATTTTATGGTACGTAAATTTTATCATAGTAAAATAATAAGCATGTTATTATAGGGTATCTGTGTGAAAAACATCCAGCAGCTGGGGTTCAATTATTTTTTTTACTAGAGAAGTTTTAATAATTCAGCTTATAAACACCTATTATAAGCATTGGGTTATATTTGTGAAATGGCCTTGAACATTTTAAATAATTGTGGATCTTACTTCATCACATAACAAAATTAATTCTACAGGGAAGCTTGAGTTAAAGTGGTTGATTATTCCTAAATGAAGTTCTAATAGTTTAATAATAATCACTCTAACCACCCTATTTCAGAAGATGAGAGGCTAATTTTCTTATTTATATCTTGTTTATGTCCACATTTGTGTCATTGTCTGAATTAGGAGGATAAATAACTGTATTGGGGTAAAAATGATCAAAATCAGATGACTGTATTAATGCATTTTAATAGCTTACTGAGAGTTTCATAAATCTCATTCCCAACTAAAGTATGTCACTGTAAATAAGTTCCAGCTTATCTCCTGCTCAGAAAAAAATACTCTACTGAAATATTTTTAGCCACTTAAAGTTCAATCTGAATGTCCATCTACTGATGTAGAACAAATTTTTGCAGTAGAGAGAAACTGTATTAGGCAATTTCTAAGGACATTTTCAACTCCATGATTCTATGATATACTGAATGCTTAGAAATGACTCTGTTTAACACAGAATGGAAAGAGACATACATCTTAAGGAAATTTCAACATCACTGTGGTTCATTCTAGTAAATTTTTTCTCTAATAGTCTATAAATTCATAGACCACTATCGTGGGGCCAAATCTATGTTAAAGTGATCTACCTTACTTATTTCCATTATCCCAATTAAACTCATAAAATTCAACAATATGACAGATGCTTCTAAATCAGTATTTTGAGAATGCTAGAATGAAATAAATGATGGGAGCCTGTCTTAGGCAATTTCTATAGCAATAAAGAGAAGTACTTGGGACTACCTGAAATGTGATTCACATAGTAGGTTCTGTTGGTACCCATTCATATCCCTTTGGTACCCAGTGTTTCCATGGGTATCCAGTGATGTCTTCAAGCACATGGGATTCTGTGCTCGAGCATTTCCTCTGGTCACGAAGCATGCCCAGCCCATGCAGGGACAGGTCAGGTGTGCCAAACAGTTATCATTCCTGAGAGTAGCCCTCTACCACTGATGATTAGGAGTGAAGAAAAGGTCTCAGTCTCCTTTCTTCTTGAGTGAACTACTCAGAGTCGACATTTACCTTGTTTCCCAGGGGTTCACAGTACGATCGAGCCCTAGTTGCCTATAGTAACAATAGGCTAATTAATATACCAGTATTGATTTATTTTCCTTCCTTGTCTCAATTCCCCACTCCCCTACTAGCACTTCTTGTGGTCGTTTCTCAAATAATTTAATTTCCCTCAAATCTGGGTCCTAACGTCTGCTTCTAGGGTAACTCAAAGTAGAATAATCAAAGAGAGCAATGCTTTGATAGGAATCTAAGAACTAGTGCATTGGAATGAGTTTCAGTCTCATGGCAAGTTGGTCCTGCATCAGGATCTCATAAGTAGATGCCATTGCATGAAACACATTGGTTTTCTTTGTAAGCCTCTTCTCTTTCCTCAAAATTACAGTAATTCCTCACACTCTATTCTGCATATCTTGACTCAAGTTTGGAGCTCTTACTTATTCATAAATTTGAATTACTCATAATGTTGACTCACTCATGGCCTATCATGACCCTCCCACTTCTCTCTCCTTCATGAATTTTCAGTTTCAGGCTTTGCTGTTAATCATAGAAGTTTAATTCATTTTTCAATTCAAATGATAAAGAGTGGAAATCTAATATATTCAACCTTTGAGCATAGTTAATGACAATAAGTTAATGATGTATAGTTACACATCATCTAGTCTAGGACACATATGAGAGCCGGAGAGGAGCTATTAATCATTAAACTGGGGCAATAGGTATAAACTGGGACTGTTCCGAGCAAATTGGGATGTATGATGACTTAAGTATATGGTATTAATCTATTTATACAGGCTTTCTCAACATTGACTACTCATAGATTTTTGAGTTAGTCATGAACTTTCTATGTGTACACAGGTAAGAATGGGCAGTGACTGAAACATGAATTTCCATTAAAGAGACCAATGGTTTTCTAAGGAAATGAAAACATGACCCTTGATAAGTTATAAAACATTCATAATACAGGGCTATAAGAGCCCTCATGAATTACCAGTGATCCCCCTATCAAACTTTGGGAACCACCAAGATAGCACATTCTTTGATCTATTTTCAGAACTAGTTCTAAGATAAAGATAACTTGATTATGAACTTAACTGTGGCCTAATTTATACAGATTCAAAGCTATTTAGGAAAATATTATTCTCCAATACAGTGTTTCAAACTAATATTGAGAAAGTTGAAGCATGGAAAGCGTATTCTATCTTGTCAATATTAGGATGGTCTAAAGCAAACAGTCTAGGGAGTCATAGATATCTCAGATTGGTATTATTGCTAGAAGTTAAATTAAAACATTCAGATGTAAATTCATATCTGTCTCATAAACAGGGAATGGGTGGGAAGGGAAGTTCATCTCTGATAGAGTGAATGAGTGGGGAGAGAATCCCATGTTCTCACCAAGGGAGCCATGGACTTTTTTGTGTCACACATCTCTGAAAATTAAAGAGAAGTTTGCTGGATCATCTCTCTGCATCAACCTATTAGAAAAGATTTGTGGTTCTAGGTTTATCTTATAAGTATAATTTCAACAGTTACTTCAGTAAGATTTCAGAGAAGGTATTTTTTTATGCAGCTTCAAAGAGACTAGGTTACTAAACTTTCCTTTCCACTACAGGATAACAAAAGAGAGAAGCTTTCAGTCACTCTCTGAGCATGCTGAGCAATTACTGGGAAGGGGGAACAGTCAGCAGGTTCAAGCTCCAAGTCGGTTATTACTATCTCTAAGTTTGTTTGTCTAAGAAATGAGCTTATGAAACTTGATAAGACTTTTAAACTTAGCTCTGAGGGACATATGAGAATCTTATGATCCCCCAAATTTTTCTGGGGCAGGACAGAAAGACAGAAGAAAGAAAAGTTCCTCTTTATGTCTCAAATAACTAAAAATTTCAACACATTGCAACTGGAGGATGCATCTGATGTTCTCCACATCCATGACATCAGTAGCTCTTTATAAGTAGATAACTTTAAAATTCATTATCTCCAAATCAGCTGCTGCCTGTGAGTGTCCAATTACCTAATCAACATGTCCAACTCAAATTCAACATGCCTAAGACCAAAATTCTTGATCTTCTACAACCAGATTGCTCCTGTTATGTCCCTCAACCCAGTGAGTGGATCAGTATCCTTCCACTTGTGCAAACCTCAAAACTAGATATTACCCTAGATATCTTCCTTTTCCTTACTTCAATTTGTCCTTACTCTCATATGCTACAAACCTGACATTTTAATATCCCTTAAAAGGTTTCACTTCTCTCCTCTTATCCTGTGACTAAGCTGGTCCAGGATGCAGTCATCTCTTTCCTAGATTATAGCAATAGTTTTCTAAATTTGTCTCTACTTTTTTGAACTCTCAGCTTCTTTTAACCCATATTCATATTCTCTCTCTCTCTCTCTCTCTCTCTCTCTCTCTCTCTCTCTCTCTCTCTCCTGGAGATTGAACCCAGGGTCTTCACACAGAATTATATCCCCAGTCCTTTTGAATTTTTTTTTTATATTTGAGGCAGGATCGTGCTAAATTGTTAATTTGCCTAGGTTGGGCTCCAATTTATGATCTTCCTGCCTCGGCCTCTCAGAGTGCTGGGATTACAGCTTTTTTAAAGCTAAACCTGACTTTGTTATAGCCCTTATTAAAATTTTTTGGAGGTTTCATTGTCTTTAAGATAAAGACCAAACTCCTTTACAAGGCCTACAAAGTCATTTTCCTAAATCTTTCTGTAGCCCCATCTCATGTTTGATTTTCTCCTTAATACTTTAATTACTTTGTCTCTTCTGGATGGATTGTTAAAATATATTAACCAGTGTTAATCTCATATTATTTATTCTGTTTTTGTTTTTAAAATTAAAAAATGAAACAATTAAAAAAATCATTTTAAATGCTTTTGCTGACCCATTCCATTCTCCAAACACTTGCCTTATTAATTCCTACTCATCCTTTAGACAGTCAAGGATTGGTACTTCATAGAAACTTCACAATCCTAATTAAATTGGGTCAGATTGTTACATTTTTTGTACTTCTGCAACCACATTTCTTTTCATCACACTCAATCCACTCACTTGTGTGACTATCTTATTAATATGTGAATTTCCTAGTAGTACCAAACTCTATCAGAGTGAAGCTGTGTCAGATTGTGTTTTCCAATGATAGTTGTTACAATATCTCCTACCTCACATGGTTTGGTTCAAAGTGTACTTGTGACTCTCCCCTCATAAGTTGTAGTGCAATTCTTCTCCTTTTGAATTGAGGCAGATTTATGATGGCTTTGGTTGGCACAATACATATTACTTTCAAAGCTAAGCTACAAAAATTAATGCAACTGCCTCCCCCTTCACTAGAACACTTGCATTTTGTACCCTGAAATGCTGTGTAAGAAGTTCAACTACCTTAGGGCTCCTGGATTATAAAGAAGCCAAGTCATACAGAAAGGTCATATGTAGCTTTTTCCAGTTGGCAGGTCTAATCTGCATATAATCCCAGTCAGGTACCAAACATCTGAATAAGAAGGCTTCAATAATTTGAGTTCCAGACATTTATTTGCCCCTAGCTTCCAGAAATGAGGTGCCAGACATTTTGAGCCACTCCTGTTGTGCCTTTGTCAGAATTCCTAATCCACAGAATCCATGAAATAATGACATGGTTGTGTTAAGCTGCTAAACTTTTAATCATTTGCTATTCAGCAAGAGTAAATAGAATAGAAAGACATGTCTGCATGTCTTATAGATTTATCCCAATTCTCTAAGATGGTGTCAGTAGGTTCTCAACATGAACCTATGGAACAAATAATAAAGGCCCACACTTTTCCCTAAGTTACTTTTCCTAGCACCTCAGAGAAAGTTTTTTTTTTTTCGTCTTCTCTTGTGAAATCATACACAGCCTTTAATGGCCAAAAATTGTGAAACTTTTAGTAAACATTTTCAGTGAGGTCTTTACAAATGTATATGTAATATAAAATCTTATGAAAATCAATGCGCCGTACAACTGAAACACTTCCACAATTCTTCATTTAATGAAGCTGTCTTCTACTTTCTACTTAACCATGTCTTTATCTCCATTAAGGACTTAGTGATTTTAAAGTGTAATGGCAAGACCACCATATTCACATACTAACTTAAAGAAAGCAACAAGAATTTGACTTTGAGAGTTAACTGTATGAAGGAATACTAAGTTATGGAAACTGAGAAATCATTATTACTAATCTGTTAGAAGCAAATTCCAGTGAAGATGGAGAAGGAAGCATCTGAGACAAAGTAGAACAAGAGTGCCATGTGACCATATAATCTTTTAAGCTTAAATTCCTTCTAAAGGAATTTAAGGAATTACGGGAAACCTTCCTTTTATATTGCTATGTTTCTTGAGAGGTAAAGCCTGTCAGTTCTATTTATTCTGATTAAATGGTGAATGCCTGTGTATGAGAGAGAAGTGAAGACAAAGGAAATTCAGGTGCCCAAAGAGGCAACTCAACAGTGGTTTATACCCCTCCCCCAACAAAAGCCCAGTTTGGAGAAATAAGAGAGAAAAATGAGCTACAATAGCCCTCCAAGAAGTTTGGAGAAACCCAACTTAATACTACAAGATCTTAGTAAAAATTATCAGCTGAATTAAGTTCCCATCTGCAAGAAAGGCACAAGAATTTTCTTTGCATTTCTGGGTGCCATGTGGAGCTATAATTGTGAGCAATAATAAATGGAAAAACAAAATTTTAAAGAGGCTAATCTATTACTACAAAATTAAGATCAGATCTAGAAATTAAAGTCCAGTTCCTGCTTTTTACTCCAAAAAAATTTTTTTTTACATTGCATCTCGCTTTCTTTGATGAAACCTGGGAAGGGTGAGCTAGTCTTATAATTCAGCAGCCTCAGTCTGTATTTATGACCTAATTGTGTTTATATGTGAGTTTCTCACTCCTCCAGGCACATACTTAATAAACATTTCTCTTTATTTTGGCAAAATATTCTCAAATAAATCAGTTTACAAATGAAACTATGAGGAGGAAAAGAAACAGTAGGATTTGCAAAATATGTAAGAAAGGTAAACACCAAATTTATTTACAAAGTGTGTATTTGTATATGGGCTACCATTCCAGTTTTTGCCTGCTTACTTTCAGATCCATTCCTTTCCCCTTTTGTCCTTCTCTTTATAGCTACAAAGCCATGACTCTAGTAATCCATGACACAACCCTAACTTGAGCAAAAGTAAATCTGTTAACAATTGTAGTACATATTTTATACTCAATATTTTAAATGAGCTTTTAGTTTGTGCTATGCTAAAAGAAATCATGGCCTAGCTGGGCATGGTGGTGCAGTCTTGAAATCCTAGCACTCAGGAGACTGAAGCAGGAGAATTATTGCGAGTTTGAGGCCAGTCTTAGCTACATAGTGAATTCAAGGCTAGCTAGTCCAAACCACACAACAAGACCCTGTCTCAACCCTTACCTCCAAAAAAGAAAGAAAATAAAAGGGAAAAAAGTCCATAGTTGCTTGCCTCTTCTTTTTAAAGTTTATAGCCAAATGCTTGAGGTGACAGATGATAGCACTGGGAGGGACAAATCATTATTTTGTGAAGAATGTGTATGTGCTTATTGTTATTCTTATGCTAATGAAAAAACAGCACCATGCAGTACAAGGTTGGCTTTAAGAAGTACATAGGAGGACTGAGGGATGTGTCAGAGCACTTAGTTAGCATGCACAGGACTGGGTTAAATCACCAGCATCACAAAAAAGGAAGGAAGGAAGAAAGAAAGAATACATAAGGGTAGAAAAACCCCATGCTGTAGAATCATGAAAATTTTTGTTTAACAGCTCATTTTAAATACGTGAAATCTCTTTAACCTACACATTTATAAAGTATAGGAATGTAGGGTGAAATAAAGATTTTTAATCTGAATGCTATGGAACAACTTCATTTAAGAATGTTTTCATGTGGTCCTGGAAGATAATATAGTTATAAAATGTTTCCCAAATAGCAAGACACATTGATCCAGTGGATATAATTGTTTGAAAGAGTTAAATATTTAGGCATTCTCAATATAGGTTTTCATGAGCACCTGAGAAAATGGTATCCTTTATGTCAGGAAGAAGGCATTTTTACAAATCATTGGTCCTCAGAAAGCATCAATTCTTAGTCATGACAAATAACTTCACTTTTAGTGCAAAATGACTGATAAACAACTTAGAGCCCAGGAGATTGTTTTGCAAGCTACTTTAAATTTATTTGGATATCTTATCTAAAAATCAATATTCATATTGTCCTTTAGATATATTCTCTTCTAAAACAGGTAATATTAGCAAGCAGCCCATGAAATTGGAATGTTTATAAGGTACTTTGATATTACACAGCATATTTTGTTGTTACTGTGACCTCAATTTTTGTTAAACTGTAACTGCATCTAGTTTCCTTAATCCTCTTTTTGACAATCAGACATTTACAAGTGTGCTGGATTGGAGGAATCAATGAAACTGTCTCACAGACTATTTTTGGATTATTCCCTTATTTAATTTGATAGAAGCCAGGGGTACTGTGTGGAATTTTATTTTATGGGCTGTAATATTAAATATTTATGTGTGTGCAGATCCTTTTATGCCTAGGATGAGAACAGTAGTAGAAATTCTTGATTAAGCTGCTGTCTTCAAAGTTAACAAGAAGAAAGAAATAAAGGGAGACCCTGCTTCTAGGTTTGCTAAAAGGTGAAAATACATTTAAAATTTTAAAGTTTAAACTCTCATTATCAGATTTGCAAATATGAAAATAAGACACACTGTTGCTAAGTGTGAGTAGAAACGAACAGTTGTCCATCTACACAGCAGTTTGATGTGCCAAAGAAAGTTTTAGGATTTTATTTTGAGGAGATAATAATATAGATATAACAAGCATAAAGATATTCATCAGAGCATTAAACAGTGGAAGAGGAATGGGAACAAAGTCAATGCTCATTAATAAGGCATCAATTAAAATATGGTAGCTTATTTTTAATTTGGATTTTCCAGCTCTATACTATCTAGAAGAGTGGCCACAAGCCACGTGTAACTACTGAGCACTTGAAATGTGGCCACACACTCCATTTCATCTCTTCATCACCATACACATCTCATTTCAAAGGTATTATATGGAAAGATGTGAAATGTTTAATATTTATATTTTCATTCTATACTGATGATATACATTCAGTTAAATAAAACATATTAATAAAATTAATGTCACTGTTTCTTTTGAATTTTTATTGTGGCTACTCAAAAATTTTAAATTGTATATATGGCACATGTTTGTGGCTTGCATTACATTTCCAAGAATAGCACTGTTCTAAAAGTAAACCTTGTGATAAAGATTTGTATGCAAGCAGTTTGTTTGAGAACTATTTCTAGGAAAAACTGGTAAAAGACTGAGAAAAGCAGGACAGACAATCAAAGGAAGGCAAGAAGAGGTATGATTCAAATGAAGTCTCAGTTTAATGCTGATTCTTGGGGGAGCTTTGGGGTAGAAATTACATCTCAGAGTTTGCCCCACCTTGAGGCACACTGCACTGGGATTTCAAATGCCTCACATCAATCAATCTTGGTCACCCTGTGCTCATGCAACTATTTCTAGTTCTCCATTACTTTAGTGGAACTGTTCCAGTAGACTAAGGCACGGCCCCTAAATAAGGTCACAGGTGAAGGTCATTAGAAGTAAAGCATATGGGAGCTGGAAATGATCCCATCAAACAAGGTATAGAGGTTTGAGGAAATGAAAGCACCCTACTGACAACATCAGCTGTGCTTTACATAATAGAATTAATATGCAATGTTTCCATAAATTCAGATTTATGGATGTAGAAAATGTCCAAAATATAGAGAACTTTACAAAAACATGTTATCAAACATCACTTACAGCACGATTCCACTTATATAAAAATGTATACATATTCATATCACTACAGGAAGATAATTGAAAGGATTTTTCCCAAAAGATTAATAGACTATAAACCTGGATTGTCAGATTTTATTGGCTGCTCTTTTGACCATTTTAACAATTTGTATGTTTCATGTATTAGAAAAGCAATAAAGCTATTGGAAACATTAATAAAGTGAAAACGATAAGCAAAACCTCAGATAAGACAGCCTGTGAAATTTTACTGAAATTCTACTGAACTGTATGCCTTAGTCATCCATGACATTTGTATAATGCCTGAAATGCATCTGGTGATACGATCATAGGTGGCATTCATTTGGTCTGCATTGGTATGGTTAAATAATCAACATCTCTTTTGGTTGGTCAAGGTTTGTGCTGTGTTGGTCAGAAATTTGATGATAAGAACTTTCAAAAATCTGTGTGTGTGTGGTAAAATTGGTTCTGGGTTAACTGAAGGATGAAATATGCTGTCTTATCCAGAGGAGCTAAGGGTCTTTCTAATCTACATTATATAAGCAAACATTGTAAGCGGTTGCAGGACAGAATATAAACAGTTTAAGTAAAGATAAGATCAAAAACAGTGACTTTTCTAGCTATATTGGATCCTGAGGCACAGATAAAAATCAATAACACTCGTTCTTTGTTTGCCAAAACTGTTCATGTATTGTTCGTGATGAATTTTGCATTACTTTTGTTTTCTTAAGTTACTATATTAAAACATTCATTTTGGTTATTGAATTTTAGTAGACCCATACATTTGGCACCCTACATGAGTACCTTCTTTGCCTCACTGGCCTTTCCCCAATCCCACCATAAGTTCAAAAATTTTCTTGAAGATCTTGTGTAAGCCCTTCCTTTAATTAATACCAATCCAATTCTGTCTTTACCTACATTATACTAAAAATAATATAAAAATATTGTAAATTCAATATGAAACTTCTGCAGCTCTTGAACAATGCCATGATTGTTGTGCATGCAGAGATATGTGGATTTCCAGGTCTATTTGAGAATCACTGACAGAGCAAAAAATAATTTCATAGTGTGAGCACATGCTAAATATTTATACCAATGTTAACACAGAGGGGAAAATGTTAAAAGAACATTAAAGGGAAAATATTCATAGTAACCCAAGAATGATTATTAAAAAATAAACTCATGAATCAGGAATTACAGAGGACCTCCAGCAAAGAATTTTTGGTGGGGATTTCAAAGTTCATTTTTGGCTCCATGGAATCTTGCATTAAGGCTGACGCAAAGACATGTACAGGATCACACTGCACTGTATCTTGATATTACTCACCATTTTGTTTGCATTTAGATTTCCTCAATATGGAGTATATTGAAAGAATGAATATCTTATGATTTTCTGACCTCAGTTTCTCATTCACTGTCATAAATACCTGTTTCATAAAACCTTTTCCTTAAACAACCGAAACAATCAGTGGTGAAAGTAGAATAGATTGATACTGAAAATTGTTTCTCTGTGCTAGTTTTATCCTGAAACTTTTGTGTCAAATGGTTTGTGCAGTTATGTATTTATCATTATCCCAATGTATTTATACCATTGTAATTTTAATTTTTTTCTCCTAACTTTTCAGAAATGCATATTTTCAAGTTTCATTTCTAGTGTAGATCCTAGACCTTCAGATGAATCCTTGCGTTGAACAATAGTGATTTATACTCTTGTTTACAAATGAAATTCAAGTAGAGTTGATTAGTCATCTGTGAAGCATTTTAGAATTAATGCTTGGATAATTTTCTTAACTGGTACTATATTCTTCAAGTGGAAATATGATAAATGAAATATTTAGTTAATGTTGTGATATTTGTTTTGTACTGTAATCTTTGAAGAATTGCTTTAGAATTAATAGCACTCAAAACTTAAAATTATTCTGTCTATTTAGCAAGATCAATACAACATAAATGGTTGGTTGCACTTGAAAATATGTGTAATAAAATGTATAGGGCGACTGACTCACAATGCTCACTTTTAAATGTGGTGAAATGAAAAAGAACTTACACACTGGAAAATGAGTTCTGTGGCAGAAGCTGTTGATGTTCAGACCATATTCCTTTAGCACACACTGTTCTACAGAATTTTAAAGCTGTCAAGGCTGTGCCAGTGACAAACAGGAGTTGAAAAATAAACCCTCCAGGGGATTAAAAATGGTAAATACCAGCAGCAAAATACAGTCTCTCTGGGACCCGGAATTTTTATACCTAGGAAACAACAAGTTGGTGAAGAACAAAAGAAGATCTATGAGAAATGGGAAGGAGTTGACATGACAACTATTAACTGCAGAGAAGCTGGAGAAATGGAGTGCAATGCAGAGAAAAGAACAAAATGGTCTGTACACTCACACAGCTCTTGGGGCTCTTGTGGAGGGGAAGTTGTCTCCACTAACACGAGGTAAACCCAGAAAGGGCAGGCAGCTCCAGGAAACAATGAACCAGGCTGGCAGCACTAGTCCCCCCAAAAGGTTACAGTTTTTACAAAGTGCAAAAACAGCATGGGATTTCACTCAGAAAGTCATTCCTTCCACCCGGTAGGTTAGGGTTGGAGAAGAAATCTGCTGCAATCCCCACCATATTTGAGAGCGTTTAACCAGGAACCATTTAGGGAAGGGGTCAGTTGTTTAAAACTGAGCAACAGAACAACCATAGAACATTTACAGTTCAGGGTTTCTGAATTCACCACTACCACAGTGACTGGGTGGGAGACAGGTACAAGAGGCAGTTGTGCAAGGGCGCTGGCTAGACATATGCTCCCCTTAGAAGTGAAAGTTCAGGCTAGGAATGATACAGCAGTCTTGCCTTCCATGTGAAAAGCCAGGCCATTCATGTGTGGATTTTTGTGAGAACTGAATCTGAAAGTGCTGGCATTAAATCCAGTGGACTGCTTGACCTCTCTGCTTTGCTGCCTACATTCAACAAACAGTTCAGTGGTCATGTTGCTTTCCCCATGAACCAGTGTGATCAGTGATGTACCTAGGCTTGGATAGTTGCAACAACTTTGAGTGTACAAATACAGGGGCCTCTGGAATGGGGGGAGCAAACGCAAAGTCCATAAAGCTAGGTGGAGAAAGACATGATTTAGGGCATGAGGAGAGAGAGAGAGAGAGAGAGAGAGAGAGAGAGAGAGAGAGAGAGAGACATAGAAACTAGGAGCATACAGTTCTAGAGAGGACACCAGTGACCACAATGTTCAACAGAAAGATGAGGCAGGATTCAGCATTCACATACAATAAAATGAATGTGAAAACAAAATAGGTCTTAACAGTGACTCATTATCCATACCTAATGTCTAGTGGATTCCAGTAGTGGAAACCGTGGAAAGAAATCAGTCATTCAGAAACATAAAGGAATTTTTTTGAACTCATTTATCTGTTTTATAGTTTTCTTTTTAATTGAGGGAGGCACTTTTTGTTTTCTTTTTTCTTTTTTCTCTTTATTTTGTTCTCTGGTTTTTCTTTCACTTATTTGTTATTTACTGTTACAGCGGACCCTTGGCTTATGAACTCAATTCATTCATGAGACCTGGTTGTATCTCAAATTGGTTGCAAATTGAGACTATTTTCTCCAAAAAGAAATAATAGAAATACCCAAAATGTGTTCCAAAGCTTCCAAAGCACCCCTTTCCTAAACTTTTAATAATAAAAAGGTTGTATAGTATGTAATTTACCAGAAACACCAGGAATTTTCCTAGTGTATTCACCAGAAAGTTATAAAATCTGCCTAGTTTACCAGAAAGAGCAATTTCATACTGTACTCACCAAGTTGACATCTTTGGCTTGCAGGAAGGGAGGATGAACTGGAAGGTGGTTACTCTTCGGAAATAGAGTGTCCTTCCATAAGAACATCAAGAATCTGACTCGCTCGGGTCTTTTTTCTCCTTGAGAAAGTCTGTAGCCCGCTAATGCCTGCTTCTGTCTCACTAGGTCTTAACGTTGTAGAACTAAAAACTGGTCTAAAATCACCTGTTTCTGTCTTTAACACTTTTCTTTTAGATAGTGATTGTTTTTTTTTCTTCTCTTTAATTCTCTAAGGAATTAGCTTTTTTCCCAGCTTTTGGGGGGCTATTTCAATAGCAGTAATTGTAGTGATTATATAAAGCACTGACTGAAATCACGTCCACAAACATGTGCATCTGGGCTCTGACTGATGCTTACATATGCTTTTCTGGCATCTCGAGTCTTTGTTTACAATTGCACAAGTGGCCAGCATTTGGGCAGTAACTCAATACTTTGGTTATAAGTTAAACCTAAAATTCCAGTTATAACTGAAGTTGTTCATTGTGTGAGACCAGTGGTAACTCGAGGGTCCACTGTAGTTTTATCTAATTTTTATCAATTTTCTTTTACTTCTTGATATAATTCTTCATCTCACTTATCTCCTTTTCATCTTTTTCTTATTTGTTTTTCAAATTTGACTTCTTTCAATTTGCCTTTCCTCAATCTCTCATCATTATTGGTATTACTGTTAAACTTTTTAAATCTTTAAATATTTAGTTGACTCTATGTCATTATTTTTGAATGTTTTCTGTTGCTAATGGTGGCACATTGGTAGATATTTACTGCATGCCAATATTTGGTTTGTCTGAGTTGATATTATATTGATGGTATCTTTCTATTGCTAAAAGTGATACAGTGGCACTTTTTATTGGTTCTCATGGTATATCAATATCCAGTTTGTCTTTGACTGTATTAATATTGCTAATTTCATTGCTATTGGAGGGTGCCATAGTGGTTATTTTTCATTTTTAAACTATTTTTTTTTGTTTTTTTGAGACAAGTTCTCACTATGTAATTCAGACTGGCCTTGAATTCACTATGTAGTGTAGGCTGGCCCTGAACTCATGGCAATCTTCCTGTCTCAGCCTCCCAAGTGCTGGGATTGCAGGCATGCACAACCGTACCCCACAATTGTTGCTATTAATTCATTTTTACTGCATGTCAGTATATGGTTTGTCTTTGTGTCATCAACAATAATGAAGTTCATCTCTATAGTACCCAGTGCTGGGCCAATTACAGTATACTCTCTAATTAATAGAGGTGGTTGGATCTTGGGACAGGCACAAAGGCAATGCCTAATTAGCTGTAGTTAGCCATTCCCAGATTGCATCACTCAAAAGCAGACACTAACTAAAAAGAACACTATACTTGCAATGAAGTTCACTTTAATCGACATACAACCTTCAGCATGCACACACACACACACACACACACACACTCCAGTAGGACACACTTCAATAGGAACATGAGAAAACAAAGCAATGAATGCCTCTAAAAAATCCTAATTCCCCCAAAGCTCACTCATGGGGCATCAGTGAGGAGAACATCAAAAGTCAAATAGCTAAATTATACTAAGTGATAAAAGGAAAGGAAAAAAAGCTAATCAATAAGGAGTTCAGCAAGCTCAAAATGACGTGACTAAACAGATACTGGACTTGATAAACAAAATGATCAATGAGCTTACAGAAGACACTAGTTAAAAGCTAGCTGAGCCAAACAATATGATGCAATATGTGAATGACCAGTTTATTAAAGAATTAGAGTCCACAAAAGGGCATCAAAAAGTAATCCATGTGATAAAAAAAACATTGAAAATACAGCCAGCAGAAGTGACCAACATGAAGATAGTTTCAGCACTGCAAGATGAAGGTGATGGAAATAACTAGATAGTCTGAGATATCTCAAAATAGTAAGAGAACATGGAAAATGTAATCAACTTCTGCCAGGTGATGCAAAGAAGACTAATCTAACATTAATTGGAATTAGATAAAAATGAGAAGGCAGTATGAATGCCATTAAGAAACCTGTTCACAGGGCTGGGAATATAGCTCAGTGCTTGCCTGGTAAGTGTGAAGTCATGAGTTCAATTCCCAGTACCAATAAAACAAAACAAAACAAAACAAAACAAAGCAAAACAAACAAACAAACAAAAAATTATTCACAAGAAAAAGATAGCACAATGTTTTCTGAGTATTAGGAAATAATTTAGCATAGATAAGTGACTCATATAAAGCCCAAAATAGCCAATATTGAAAAACTTCTCCATGATACATCTTAGTCAAAATCCCAGAAGTCCAAAGCAAGGTTACAAGTCAAAATCCCAGAAGTCCACTCACCAACAATAGAATACACATTTTTCTCAACACCATATGGAACTTTCTCCAAAATAGACCCCATACTAGCCAATAAAATTTGACTGAATAAATACAAAAAAATAAAAATTATTATGGCATGAATGTTATAAGATCATAGTGCAATGAAGGTAGAAATCAACTCCAAAAAGCAACAGAAATTATTCAAACATATGGAAATTTAGCAATGTACTCTTAAATAATAAACAGATCATAGAATAGATTAAGGAAAAAGATTAGACAGTTTTAAAATCAAATAATAATGCCAATACAAAGTAGCAGAAATTATGGGACACAATGAAAGCAGTTCTAAAAGGGAAGTTTATAGCTGAGAATGCTCACATCAGAAAAACAGAGTGAATCCAAATAAACAACCTATGGATGTACCTCAAAGACCCACAAAAACAAGAACAATTCAAATCCAAAGCTAATACAGAAAGAAAGATCAGATCAGAAAGTAATGGTATCCATCATGATTTCACTTTTTTCATTTCAAATTGTATTGAGATTGGTCTTTTCTTTCCTCTATTGGTAAGATTGTCTATGAGTTTGCTTATTGTGTTTATTCTTTTGATGAACAAGTTCTTAGATTCATTGACTTTTTAAGTTGTTTTATTCTCAATTTCATTAATTTCTGATCTGATCTTTGCTTCTTGTACTAGCTTTGTATTTGAACTGTTCTTGTTTTTCTAGGACCTTGAGGTACAACCATAGGTTACTTATTTGGATTTGCTCTGTTTTCCTGATGTGAACATTCTCAGCTATAAACTTCCCTCTTTATCTCAATCTGATAAAAGCCATCTATGACAAACCAACAGCCAACATCATACTGAATGGTCAAAAATTTCACTCTAAAATCAAGAAATAACAAAAATGTCGACTACTACTACTTCTATTCAATACAGTTCAAATATTAACCAGAGCAATTAGACAAGTAAAATAAATGGAAGGAATAAAGATATAAAAGGAATAAGTTCAATTATCATTATTTGCAGATGACATAATACTCTATATAGAAGACACAAAAAACTCCACAAAAATCTGGGTTTAATAACCAGCTTCAGTAGAGTAGTGAATACAAAGTCAACATGTCTGGGAGAGAAAGTAGATCTAAATCTAGAAGACATGGGGATAGATAGAGAGTTCATGAACAAAAACCAAACTGCACAGAAAATACTTCAAAGAATGAACAATTGGGATCTCATCCTATTAAAAAGTTTTGCACATCAAAAGAAATCACCAACAGAGTGAAAAGATAACCCACAGAGTAGAAAAAAATTTTAGCCAGCTATCCTTCAGACAAAGGACTTCTATGTAGAAAATATAAAGAATTGAAAAAGCTCAGCCTCCCCCAAATTCAAAGACTCAATACAAAAATGGGCATCTTAGATGAATATATACTTCTCAGATGAAGAAATAAAAATGGCAAACACATACATGAAAAATGTTCTACATTACTTGTCACTTGAGAGATGCAAATTAAAACAACACTGAGACTCTATCTCACTCTAGAAAGAATGACTATTATCAAGAAATAAACCAATAACAAATGCTAGCAGGGCTGTGGGGAAAAAGGAATCCTCCACTGTTGGTGGGAATGTAGACTGGTGAAACCACTGTGGAAATTAGTGTGGAAATTCCTCAACAAACTAGGATTGGAGTTTCCATTTGACCCAGCTATTCCCCTTCTCGATATTTTTCCAGAAGAGTTAAATCATCATAGAATAGTGATATATGTGTACCTATGTTTATGGCAGCACAATTTGTAATTGCTAACTCTTGGAAACACCCAAATGGCCATCAATTGAAGAATTGATAAAAAAGAAAGATGTGGGGTTTTATACAACCGAGTACTATGCAGCCATAAAAAAGGTTAAACTTGAGACTTTTATAGGTAAATGGACACAACTAGAGACCACACTCAAAAGTGAAATAAATCAAACTTGCATGTGTAAACATTATCTTGTCTCCCTAGTGTAAGAAACTTAAAGGGTAAATAAGATAAAAAATCTGCAATAGATATTGAGAATGGGAAAAAGCTGCACAAAAGGAATGAACAACTGGGATGGGGGAAAGGAAGAAAAAAGTAAAAATTATATCTATCTATCTATCTATTAGCTAATTACACTACTAATTGCTTTTAGTTCATTGAAAAGATTGATCTTTGCTTATACTGGTTGATCAATTTTGCATGCCTGTATCTTGTAATCTGAGCAACTACTTTGAAAACAACCATATGCAATATATTAACCATTGTCAATTTTCTATTACCCTTTTTTGAAATTTTGTATCATTGTCTTTATTTTTTCTCTCTCAAAAACAAAGTCAACATGCAAAAATCAATAGCATTCCTGTACACAAACAACAAACTCACTGAAAGAGAAATTAGGGAAACCACATCATTCATAATAGCACTGAAAAAAAAATACCTAGGAAACAATTTGAAAAAGAAAGTAAAAGATCTATACACTGAAAACTTCATTACTCTGAAAAAGGAGATCAAAGAGGATATCACAAAATGGAAAGATATCCTTTGCTCTTGGGTCGGAAGAACCAATATAGTAAAAATGACCATACTCCCAAAATTGTTATACAGATTCAATGCAATCTCACTCAAATTACCGTTAACATACTTCACAGAACTAGAGAAAACGTTCCTAAATTTCATCTGGAACCATAAGAGACCTAGAATAACAAAAGCAATTCTGGACAGCAAAGGCAAGGAAGGGGGCATCATAATTCCTGACTTGAAATTATACTACAGAGCTGCTGTGATGCAAACAGCATGTGGTTGGTAAAACAAAACAAAACAAACAAATAAACAAAAAAACTGAGGATAAATGCAACAGATTAGAAGAAGCAGAAACAAGCCAGGTGTTGTGGCGCACGCTTTTAATCTCAGCACTAGGGAGACTGAGGTAGGAGGAGCTTTGTGAGTTCGAGGCCAGCTTAGGATACAAAATCTTAGCCAGTTGTTCTTCAAAGAACTAGTACCTAGAACATATAAAGAATTTTTTAGAAGACTCCTGAAACTTAAAGATTCAATCCAAAAATGAACAGACACTTCTCAGATGAAGAAATACAAATGGTAAATAAAAACATGAACAGATGTTCAACATCACTGTTCATTTGAGAGATGCAAATTAAAACAACACTGAGTTATCATCTCCAGAAAGAATGGCCATCAACAGGAATCAATACCAAATGTTGATGAGGTTGTGGGGAAAAAAAGGAACCCTTCTCCACGGTTGGTAGGAATGTAGACTGGTGCAACCACTGTGGAAATTAGTGTGGAGATTGCTCAAAAAACTAGGACTAGAGGTCACATTTGACCCAGCTATTCCCCTTATGGGTATCCTTCCAAAAGCATTAAAAGCATTATACTACAGTGATTTATGCACACCCTTGTTTACAGCAGCACAGTTCGTAATAGCTCAATCTTGGAAACAATGCAAATGTTCATCAAGCAATAAGTAAATAAACAGATGTGTTTTTTGCAAGGATATAGATCAGTGTCACAGTGTCTGGCTCACAAGTGTGAGGTTGTGACCTCGATTCCCAGTACCAAAAAAATGTGTTTTTTAGATTAAGTTTATTGGTACAATTTAGATACACATAATAATCACATTCATCTTAGGGATTTTGTGCCTGTACACAGTGTGTCTTAGTTCCTCTTTTTTTCTCTCATTCTTGTCCCCTCCTCTCAACCCCTCTTCCTTTCATTATTTACAAAGCTCTGTTTCCATTTCCCTTCCTCCCACTATTCCCCTTTCCTTTTAAACAATTTCTTCCTATTTCATAATATCTATTATACATTTTATTCCTTATTTACACTTTCAGTTTCTGACACCAAAGGAACAATGTGATATTTATACATGTGTGTTCAATTTATTTCATTGAACAGTATAGTTCCAAAGTGCATCCACTTAGCTATAAATGACTCAAGTTTATCCTTTATTGCTGAATAGTACTCCACTGTATATTTTTTAAAAATCCCGCATCTTCTTTCTGCATTCCTTGGTTGATGGGCATTTGAGTGTTTTTTAAGACTTAGCTATTACATCAAAAAACCAGGGCCGGGAGTTTGGCTCAGTGCCTTAAGCGCCTGCCCTGGCAGGCGCGAGGCTGTGAGTTCAATTCCCGGTGCCGCAAAAAAAAAAAAAAAGACTTAGCTATTACAAATTATGTTGGTATAGTAGTTCTCCTTTTTGGTTGAGTCCTTCTCTGTTTTTGGCATCATGGTAGTATTTGCTTCCAAGAATGACTTTGAAAGTATTGCTTTCCTTTCAATTTCATGAAAGAGTTTGGGGAGCAATGGCATTAGATTTTTTCTAAATTTCTTGTAGATTTCAGCAGTGAATCTATCAGAATTTGGGCTTTTCTTTGTAAGTAAGTTTTAAATTATATTTTCAATTTCATTGACAGATATTGGGTTATTGAGAGTTTGATTCAGTTTTGGTAGTTTATTTATGTGTCTAGGAATCTGTCCATTTCGCCTGGGTTTTCCATCTTATCAGAGTATAGCTTCTTTAAGTAGGTAACAGTGATTCCCTGGAGTTCTGAAGGATTCATTATGCTTTCACCCTTTTAATTCCAAACTATATGAGTTTTTTTGATAAGGTTGGCTAAGAGTTTTTCAATTTTATTTACTCTTTCAGAAACCAACTCTTTGATTTGCTGATCCATTGTATTGTTTTCTTCGTCTCCATTGCATTAATTTCTGCTCTGAGCTTTATAATTTCCTCCCTTGTTCTAACTTTGGGCTAGACTTGCTCATCTTTATTTAGAACTTTGAGGTTCAATAATAGATTTTTGGGGATAGAGATTTAGCTCAGCAGCGTAAGCTCCCCAATACAAAAAAATAACAAAACAAAACAAAAAAACATTAGATTGCTTATTTGAGCTTATTCTGTTTTCCTGATATGAGCGCCCACTGCCACTAATTTTCATTTTAGGACTGCTTGCATTTCATCCCATAAATTCAGTTATATTGTATCGGCATTATCATTTAATGGTAGGTACTGTTTAATTTTTTCTTCAATTTCATCTATGACCCATTGGTTGTTCAGGAGGGTGTTGTTTAATATCCATTTGTTCATGGAGTTTTTGTGTTTTCTTTTGCCATTGATTTCCTATTTTATTTCACTACAATCAGACAATATGCGTGGGATAATTTCAATTCTTTTGCATTTAATTAAGCATGTTCTATGGGCTAGTATGTGGTCTATTTTGGTGATCATCCCATGCACCACTGAGAAGAATATGTACTCTGATGTTGTGGGTTGGAGCACTCTGTAGACATCAACTAAGTCCATTTGTTCACAGGTTTGGTTCAGTTTTGAATTTTCTTTTGTTGATTTTTTGTCTAGTTGATCTATCTATTTGTGAAAGTGAAGTATTAAAGTTCTACACTACAATTGTTAGTGCTTATTTGATTGTTCATGTTCATTAGTATTTGTTTTATACAGTTGGGTGCACTGGTATTTGATACATATATATTTATGATTGTTATCTCTCCTTGGAGTTTTCCATTAACAAGTATGTAGTGACCTTCCAGATTTCAGAACATGTGTTAATAAGCGTATACGCCACTGAAAATTTAGGTCCTTTCTTTAAGACTTTTGAAGAAATATTACCTAAGTATGTGGCTTGCTCAATGTTGAATTGCAAGTTTTCATTCTTGGACTTTGCAGACAGGATTAAACATTAGTATTCTTGTGAATCAGACTAAATGGGATTCCATTTATACAATTCTGCTATACTTAGCCTTTGGAATTAGAAGTGAAAATAAAGTCTTTCTGACTTTCTGTTAAAAAAATTCTGTTTTTGTGTTGAATTTCTGGAATCTTGACTGTTAGGTGCCTTGCTATAAATTCTTTTTTATCATGATTAATTGGGATTTTATATGCCTCAGTTATCTGTCAAATTCTTTTGCCATGCTTGGGAAGTTTTTTGCTATTACTTCTGTGAACATGTATTTTAATGTTTTTCTTGCTGACTCCTTTTCATTGACTCTAATCAATTTTACGTTGTTCTTCTTGACATCGTATTGCAGTTCTTGGATTGTTTTTCATGGTCCCTTGCTATCTTTCTCTTTGTGGTTGTTAACTGCGATCATGTCTTCTAGGTTTGATATTATATCTTCACTTTCTTTGATATAGTTTTGCAAACTTTCAGTGGAATTTTTAATTTCCTGGATATTTGATTGAATATGTTTCATGGATTTCATTTCTTCCCTATGTTGGGCATTCATGGTTTCCATCATTTTTCTATGCTCCTCTATTTTTTTTTAAATCTATGTCCACTCTAGATTTGGGCAAGTCCTTCACTATGAACGTCATCTCTTTTTTAACCTGTGAAATTATTTCTGTTCTGCTTTCTTGTATATCCTCATGGATATATTTTTTTCATTTCTACTGCTGTCATTCCAGAAGATTTGGATGGATGACTTCTGATTTCCTCTATCTCATTGTTCCCTGGATTTGTCCTCGGTGAGCTGGAAGCCTGGGATTCCATTTTGTTTCTGCATCTTGTCATTTTTTTAAATTTTTTTAAACTTGAATTTGTTTTCTCTGTTGTTGTTTGTATTTTTCTTACATTAAGTAGCTTTGTCACTGGTATCATGAATTCTCTGGGAAGTGGCTATTCCTCTGATATGTCTTCTAGGTGTAACTGACTGTTGGTCTTTGTGTCTGACCCAATGTCCTATCTTCCCACTTCATTAGGGATCAAGAGTTGCTGTTTATTTTGCTCAGCACAGACATTTGGTACTGGATTATGGGGATGTTTATGATCCCAGATTATCACAATGTTGTCATACAAGAGTGAACAACTGATTGCAATCAGTATGACATCCTGGCTAAAGTAGTACAATTAGAAATAACAATATCACTGACAATCTGTGGTTACTGCTAATTTTATATCTCTAACCATAGGAGCAAGACCTATAGTTATATAATGACATCCAACATAGATCAGGAACTTCTACATAGTAAGTTTCCCTTAGTAGAGTAATTTTATCCTGTGGGGAAGGGGAACTAAGCAGGGATAGGGCAAAATGGAGCAATAACTGAAGAAACATATAGTGGAAGCAAAGCTGAAGTACAAAAGATTGTCACTCAAACTGTGGTAACCTAGAAAAGAGGCCAGGAGGGAAAGAATGAAGGAGAAAGCAAGAGCATAGGAAGGTAAACCAGAAAGACTAGAGACAATTTTCATTCACATGTAAATATAAGAAAAATCCAGAAAGACCACTGAGGAAAGAGAAAGACAGGACAGAGAAAGCAAACCAAACAATAAAGGTCAAAACCTAGACAACCATCCCTCAAAAAAAAAAAATTCCTCTGGTGCCCTCTGTTCTGTGCGTGTTTCCTAGTCAGAGCCTGAATCTGTACTGAGTGACTCCACCGAGTCTGCAGTAGGGTGACTGCTGGCTATAGGGCTGATCTTGGCAACACCACTGACTCCTCTCATGTGTTGGTTTTAGGGCCAGGGTAGTGCCTCCAGCCAGCTTGCCTGCTTGTGCCCCTGGTTGCAGGGTAGGTGGGGGTGCCCTTGGCCTGCCGCTAGCCAACTGTGTTTGCCTGCTTACACCACTGATCACAGGGTTGGGAGGGTACCCTTGTCCCACCAAGGCCACTTGCTAAGGCCACTTGCCTGCTTGCAGCACTGGGCACAGAGCTGGGGGCTGCTTCCAGTTCATTGCAGGTAGGACTAAAACTGCCTTTCGACCCCAGCAGAATGGAGTCTGTGCGGTCCCACTCCTACTTCTCAGGTGAACTCCCTCTAGTTTGCTGTACAGCAGTGGGCTGTCTACTGTGACTGGACAACATTTCCCTCTTTCAACTCAGGGACACTTGCAGTGAAGTGAAGTTAGGGCTGTTCTGCTACTGGAGTTTAAACCCTGAGCCCTTTAAAACAGAACGGAATGGCAGTCCCACCCACTTGCTGCTGTTCCTCCAAGCAACTGTGTGCCAGGTGCCTTTTTAGTTCACTCACCAACAGTTGATTCTTCATGGGGAGGAGGGCTCAGGAAACAGTGTCTCATGTTCTCACTGCTGTCTCTGACTGTACAAGACTCCCTTGGTTCAAGCCAGGTCTCAGTCCCCCAGTGAGGAGCAAGTTTGCTTTTGCCACCCACCAGTGCAGATACACAGCTGCTCTAGTCATACCATATGTTCTCAGATCCACAGGGGTGAGTTGCTTCTTCTGTAGCAATGGATCCCACTTTCTTCTTCTTCATTGTCAGTTTCCTCATGGTTCCTGTGTGCCCTGCACTCCCTTTGATTCTCTACAGGCTGTTGTTTTCCAGATTCTCAGCAGTTTGGCCCAGAGAAGCTGAGTAGTTTATACTCGGTACTCTGCCATTTTGAGAAGTCCAAGGTGTGTTTTTTTATACAATGGAGTACTCCTCAGCCATGAAGAAGGATAAACCTGAGACATTCCTAGGTAAATGGATGCACCTTGAGGCCATACTCTTAAGTGAAATAAATCAGACACACATGTGTAAGTATCATATTGTCTCTCTGGTGTTAGAAACTGAAAGTGTAAATAAGAACCAAAATATAGATATTATGAAATAGGATGACACTGTTCAAAAGGAAAGGGGAATGGGAGAGAGGAAGGATGAAAAAAATGAGAAAAAAGATAAAATGGAAAGAAAGCTTTGTAAATAAGGAGAGGAAGAGTGGTTGAAGCGAGAGGAAGGGAATGGGAAAAAAAGGGAGGAACTAAGATAAAATCATGTACAGGTGCAAATTCCCTATGATGAATGTGATCACTATTTATATCTAAGTTGTACCAATAAACAATAAAAAAATCCTTAAAAATCCAATTACAGTCAATAGAATTGAGACAATGATTTAAAATCCTACCAATAAAAGTCCAGGACTCAATGAATTCACCACTGAATTGTATAAGAACTTCAGGAAAGTTTTAACATCAATACTTCTCAAACTCTTTAATGAAACTGAAAGGGAAGGAGTACTGTGAAACTTATTCTTAGAAGACATCCCTACCTTGATTCCAAAATCTCACAAGGACTCAACTAAAAAGAAAACTGTAGGCCAATTCTTTAATGAACATAGATGCAAAGATCCTCAACAAGATACTGGCAAGCAGAATCTGATAAAACATCAAAAATATCATACATCATGACCATGTAGGCTTCATCTCAGGGATGCAAGGATGATCAATATATACAAAGTAATAAATTTAACACATCACATAAATAGAAGCAAGGACAAAATTGCCTGATCATCTCAATAGATGAAGAAAAAGCCTTTGAGGAAATCCAATATCTGTTTATCATAAAAACACTGAAGAAAATAGTTATTGAAGGACAAATCTCAATCTGATGAAAGATATAACAAACCTACTTTCAACATCATATTAAATGGAAAAAAGCTATCCCTCAAAATTGGGAAGAAGCTAAAGATGTCAACTATCACCACTCCTGTTCACTATAGTATTTGAAATGTTAACCAGGTCAATCACACAAGAGAAAGAAATAAAAAGAATACGTACAGGAAAGGAAGAAGTCAAACTATCCTTATTCAGAGATGGCATGATCCTTTACATAGAAAAGTCAACAATTCTGCAAAAAGACTCTTAGAGCTAACAGACAAATTCAGCAAAGCAGTAGGATATAGAATAAACACACCAAAATCAATGGCATTCCTGTACATTCATAATGAACTCACTGAGAAAGAAATTAAGAAAGCAATACCATTCACAATAGCTTCAAATTACTTAGGTATTAACCTAACCAAGGAAGTGAAAGACCTCTGAAATGAGAACTATACTACTCTGAAAAAGATGACAAAGAGGACACTAGAAAAATGGGAAGATATCACTGTTCCTGAATATGCAGAACCAATATTGTCAAAATAACCATACTTCTAAGACTAATATATAGATTTAAGGCAATGCCAATAAAAAAATCAACATTCTTCACAAAAATAGAGAAAACAATTCTAAAATTTGTATGTAAGCCTGGACAAGAAGAAGAAAGCAGAAAGAATTACAATCCCAAACTTCAAATTACATTACAAAACCATAGCAATAAATGTAGCATGGTGTGGACATAAAAAACAGACTGGTGGATTAATGCAACAAAATAGAGGATGCTGAAACAACTCCATGCAAGTTAAGTTATCTGATCTTTGACAAAGGGGCCATAACACATGCTGAAGGAAAGATGGCCTCTTTATGGTGCTGGGAAAATTGGCTATCCACATGCAGAAGGCTAAATATAGACCCATGTCTCATCATGTACTAAACTGAGATCAAAATGGATCAAAGGTCTAAATATTAAAACAGAAATATCTGTTGGAAGATAAAATGGGTAAAACAATTGAAGACGTGGACATAGGCAAGGACTTTTTTAGTAGAACTGCAATTGCACAAGAAATAATATCAGGAATCAACAAATGGGATTATATCAAATTAAGAAACTTCAGCATAGCAAGGGAAAACAACCAACAGGGTGAAGAGACAACTTGCAGAATGGGAAAACATTTTTACCATCTATTTTTCAGAGGAGTAATGTCTAGAAAATATAAAGAACTCAAAAAATTAGACTCCCTCCAAAATAAAAGGCTTAATCAAAAAATTGTCAACTGAGATTAACAGACACTTCTTAGAAGAAGAAACACAAATGCCTTAAAGATACATGAAAAATGCTCAAACACTCTGGTCGTTGGAGAAATACAAATTAAAACAACACTGGGATACCATCCTACTATGGAAAGGGTGGCTGTCCTGAGGAAATCAAATAATAGTACATGCTCACAAGGCTGGGGAAAAAAGGAACCTTTCTACATTATTGGTGGGAATGTAAACTAGTACAACCACTCCGGAAAGCAGTAATGAGATTCCTTAACAAAGCAATACTAGAAATTCCATTTGACTCAGCTGTTCTCCTTCTAGGTATCTTCCTGAAAGATTTAACATTATTTAATTATCATTACAATGATATATGCATACCCATGTTTATAGCAGGACAACTCATAATAGCTAAATCTTGGGAGTAGTGTATATATCCATCAAGAGAGGAATGACTAAAGAAAATGTGGTATGTATACACAATGGAGTACTACTCTACCATAACGAGTGATAAAATTGAATCATTTGTAGGAAAGTGGATACAACTTTAGACTATAATGTTAAGTAAAATAAATGACACACAACATTAATATTGCATTGTTTCTCTTATACGAGAAACCTAAAGTACAAGTACATTAAAGAGTGAGGTAAAATATAAACTACTAGTAGGAAACAGAGAGACAGATTCTATGCAAGTGGGAAGCAGATCAAGAGATAGGAAGGTGACTTCCTCCAAGATGGCCGCCCAGAAAACACCCTGACAGGGAGGCTCCCTGAATATACCATCAAACTGCTGGAGGGAAGGAAAAAAGAGGGAGATGGGTCCTCTGGACCCAAGAAGAATCTAAAACGAGAACTGTAGCCCACGAAAAGAGTAAAAGAATGAAATAAAGGCGGAGACCAGCAGCACCTTTGTCCTGAGCAGAATCCAATCAGCGCTGCGACCCGAGCTGAGAAGGTACGATCTGGGTGCTCTTGATACGCGGGGGAGTTGCCGGTAGAATTGCTGCTGTGTGGCGGAATGGCGGAATGGCAGAGACGACAGTCGACCGTGGAGCGAGGTGGTCGCGAGCGGGCGAGTGAGTGAACCCGGCGGCCCCCAGCCCCCCACCTCCGAGGGAGAGCGAGGGACAGCCATCTTGAGACTGGAACTGCACCTAATTAGGTACGGTTCCTGGAAGGCCATGGCGGAAATGACGCGGGTGCCCTGGGGGTGATAGAGAAGGTTTGGTGGACGGCCCTGTAAGGTTTACCAGACAGCGGCCCCATCCTCTCGTGCACCACAGTAGACATTCGTGGAGCAGAAACAGGCTTGGGAGAGGCACTGAACCAACACGGCCTCACGGGCGAGCCCAGGAAAATGGTAAGACGGAAAGGCAGAGGGCACTCTCCAGACTCCAATACAAGCAGAACCAATTCTGGGGATGCTAATGCTGAAATGGTTGGGAGTCCAAAAATTAAACTCTCAGAGGAGTTGACAACAGAAGTGGGGAGACAACTCCACGAAGCTATGAAAGAAATTAAAGCAGCACTGTTAACCCAACTGAGAATTGAAATGAAACTCATAATCGGGGAATTGCTAAGAGCCTCTAAAGGAAACATAGCAGGAAAGGTGGAGGATGAAAAATCAAAGGAAAGTGAGAATGAAACAAATAAAAAATTAGAACGCATTAATCAGATTCAAAGAGACTACCAGGACATCAGAGACTCCAATAAAAGTTGGCAGAACCACTTAAAGGAAACTAAGGATAGACTTTCGTATCTGGAAGAAAGAATGAAAACTTGGGAAAAAGAAAGGAGAGACTTTCTCAAGATAATTAGAAATCTGGAAGTGGCAGTGCAACGGCTGCAAGACAACCCAAGGAAACGTAACTTACGAATAAAAGGTGTGAGTGAAAAAGCAGGGGTCAATACAAACCAAATTAAAAGACTATTTACAGAAATAATTTCAGAAAAC
>RJWM01001286.1:106977-161641 GCA_004363535.1 Dasyprocta punctata | reverse complement strand
ATCATAAGATAGTAATTTTTAATTTTTTAATGGAATATGTATTGGGTGATATACTATGTCCCCCCAAGTCCTCATATACTTTTGATGGGGCTGAGTTTATTGGTTTGTTATTGGTTTGTTGTCTGGCATGGGGATTGGCAATGTGAGTGCTGCACCCGCCCAGGGGTGGAGCTGACATACAGTGTAAGGGAAGGTGGGTCTTCCTCTTGTGTTTCTGCCTTCTCTCTCACCAGCGTGCTTGCTGCTTGCAGCCACCATGAATGGCAGCCCTGCCATGCCATGCTGACTTGGAGCCAACTAAATATGGACTGAAAATCCCGAGAAACTATAAGAAATAAACCTTTCCTTCCCTAATTTTGGGCGTCAGGTATTTTGTCTCGTCAACAAGTGAAAAGTAACCAACACAGAATATAAGAGGCCATTTTATTTTATTTTATTTTTTGTGTACCAGGGGTCAAACTCATGACCTCATGCTTGTCAGGCAGGCTCTTGTGCTGCTGAGCTAAATCTCCAGCCCCTAAGAAGCCATTTTAAAGCTAATCTTTTTTTAAGCAGTTTTGTAGTGCTTGAATCTGCTTTACAATATCCTTCTTACTAAATGCTTAATGCATATTGGGAAGCTCAGTACCTTATTTCAGATTCAAACATCTGATAGAAAGCATTTTCCTTTCCTAAAGTAAATATTCTCTGCCTACAATTTCCATCCACTTGTCCTAGTCTTCCCTTTTGGATTGAGGGGGTTTGGACTGTAGGTCCTAAAAGGTTTGCATGTTAAAGTCTTGGCTCCTAGCAGTTCAGGATGTGACCTTACATAGAAACAGAAGTATTGTAAACAAAATTAGTTAAGATAAAGTCATACTAGACAGGGATGAGTCTCTAGTCCACCAAGACTGAGGTCCTTATAAAAAGGGTAAATTTGGATATAGAAATGCACACAGGAAGCATGTGAACACAAAGGCAAAAGTTGAGTGATTCATCTACAAGCAAAGGAATTCCAAATGTTGCCAGTTAGTCACCATAAGCTAAAAGATAGACTTAGGACAGATCCCACCCTCAGAGGATCTCATTCATGCCACTCATTTTGTGATATTTGCTAATATAGCCCTAGCAGTGGGCCAGGGGTCTAGCTCAGAGGGATGGTGGCAAGCATAAAGCGCTGAGTTCAATTCCCAGTTAAAAAAAAAAAAAGCCCTAGTGTCTTGGTTGCTTTTCTCTCATCGCTGAAACAAAATACCCACATCCAAAGTTAAGGAAAGAAAGGTTCATGTAGCTCACAGTTTGTGGAGGATTCAATCCATAGTCAGCAGGCTCCACAGCAGAGCGGCACATGGCAGAGAGCAACAGTTTATGGTGGCGGAATGTTGGGAGCCGTTGAAGCTGAAAATTGACTTAGGACATGATCTAGACAAGATCATTCCAAGAGCAAAGAGAGCCTAGGGCAAGTCACATGAGGATGCTACTTCAGCCTAGAGAACGCCTTGCCCCAAGGCAGTCTGAGCAGTGGGTTGCTAGGACAACAGGGTGTCATATGACATTAGGTTGCTAAAAGATATAAATAAACGCCCCTACATTGAGGGGCCAGTTCCTTTCCTCCCATCAGGAGGATAAAGGCTCCACCTGACTCCAGCTTTGTCTCTGTCTTTATTTTCTCATCCTCTCGCGGTCCTTCACCCCAAGAACCTTAGGAGCCGCATGGGTCGTGGCAGTGGAAAACAGCACAAACAACAAGAGCGAAAGGGGAGGAGCATGAAGAGAAGACTTTTTCTGTCCCTTATATTGTATGAAGGCCACACCCATAATCCCAGCATTGGACCATGAGTCATTCACAAACTCCAGACTCAGTCACCTCCATGACAGCACGAGGTTTTGAGGGGACACCCAGACACAAACCATGCCACCTAGCAAAGTGACAGATAGTTTTAAAAGATAATAATGACACATGTTGTCCAAGAACTCCATAATGCACTGCTCTTCAATACAATGCTATGAGTATGTGCCACTGTTATCTTTTTTTTATCCTCATATAATAAAATAATGGGCCCTCAAATCTCAGAATCTCTGAATAGGTTAAGCTACAAAGAAAGGGGGAATCATGTTTACTAATAGAGTAAGGCTGCTAATCAATTTCAAATGGAGATAATGTTCTCAATTATCTGGGTGTACCCGATACAATCACAAGATTCCTTAAATATTGAACAGGGACATGTAAGAGAGAAAACCAGGAAGCAGCAGTGTGAGAAGGATCTGGCCCAATTTTGATCCCTTTGAAGATGGAGGAATGGAGTGATGAGCTAAGTGATGCAGTCTGCCTGGAGCAGCTAGGGAAAAAAATAGAAATGAATGCTGTTCTGGAGCCTCTGGAAAGAATTTGGCCCTGTGGACATCTCGATTTTATCCCAGTACAACTCATTTTGGAGTTTAACTTCCAGAAATGTAAGGCAACAAATTTATGTTGTTTTCAGCCATTATACTTGTAGTAAATTATTACAGTAATAGTAGGAAACAAACACACCCTTTTATAGTTTGGATCTTAGATTCCCCCCAAAGGGCTTGTCTGCTAGAAGCTTGGTCCCCAGGTTGTAGTGCTATCGGGAGGTAGTGAATGCTAGAGCAGACAGGTGTAACATGCCCCACAGGCTGCCAGTGATCCTGGATGGTTAGTAACATGGTCCCATAAGACCATAAACTTTAACATTGCTTTGTGATTTTTAGCAGTAGTTGCATGTCTCAGTTGCATGCTGGCAACGATGGGAGAGGGTGCAGTGCTAACTCCACCACTTGTGCCTACAACACACTCGGTGGAATGAAAACCCACATGTGTCACATGTTACATGTGATTTTGCAAATTGGTGAGTAAAATGTAGTGATTACTGATAATATTACAACCTACCTGAAGACCGGCATTCATTATAATAAGCAGAAAGGTAAATTTTCTTATTGAATTTTAACTATTTTTGGTGTATTCATAGCTCCACTTTTAGTCAACAAATACATTCCTTTGACTTCTCAAATGGAATGCATAGTTTCAGTCAGATGTTAAACCTGAAGAAATACTTGATTATGTCCCTTTCCTAGACTTTTGTAAGATGTTTTCCCAGAGAAAAAAACCCTTGCTTTAAAAATCACATCTTATCCATGTCACTGCACTTTGGCAGTACATCCATTTGTGAAAAATTATTTCCAGTGATGATACACATGGAGAGGAAAATCAGAACCAAAATATCTGAAAAGCATCTTAAGAACTCATTAAGAATTGTAACCACTTCCATCAAACCAGGCACTGATACATTTTAATTTCACAAAAACAAAGTAAAATATTCCACTAATTTTATATGTATCTTGTCCCCTTTTTAAAAACATGCTAGTAAATATAAAAAAGTTTTGCTATTTATATACATTAACTATACTGTACATCTTATATGTGGCCTAAGATAATTTCTCTTCACACAGTGTGATCCAGGCTAGGCAAAAAGATAGGCATTCATGATCTAGACGGTGGGACGTAGTTGTTGGAGGAATGTAGGTCACTGGGGATATACCCTTGAAGGGTAAATATTGAAATGTCCCGGCCATATCCCCACCTCTCATTTCTTGGCCACAGTAAGATGACTAATTCCTCCATTAGGCCACTCCACCATGATATTCTACCTCACCACAGGCCTAAAAGCAGTGAAGCTGGTCTGGCATGAACTGAAACCATGAACTAAAATAAGCCTTTCCACTTTTAAATTCTTTTCCCAGGTAATTTGTTACAGTGGCAAAATTCTGACTAACACAAAAAAACTGATATTGAGAAGTGCAGGTCATTACTATGATTGTACCTAATATGTGGCATACTTTTCGAATTGACTGGCAGAAGAAAGGCAGAAAAATTTGGAGAAGGAGGCTCAAGAAAGCCTAGAATGCTGTCAGCAGGGATTAATGGGCAACTTTGATAGGTACTCAGAGATCAGAATGCTGATAGGAATCTGCAAAGCAGAGGCCAGGCTCATTAGATTTCAGGTGCAAATGAGGAAGAACTTATCTACATTTTGTCTAGTCCCTGTGATTTTGTGTGAGGCTGAATTTAAAGTTGACAGACTAGTTTACAGTGGACCCTTGACTTACGAAGTCATTTTCTTCCTGAGGGCTGGCTGTGACTCAGGTTGCCAACAGAAGGTTCAGGCTCCTTACACAGCCTTCAAAGTCTCTCTCTTGTATACAGGCTGATCTCAGTGTTCTTAGGGAGACACTAGCCCAGGATTTCTTGACTAACCCCACACAGGAAAAGATGTTGCAATGTTCCTTCCAGAACTCTTTAAGGGTTAAATCTGTATCTCAAATGATCTGAAAGCACAAATGAGTCATAACTCAAGACTTTGGTCATAAGTTGAAACCAAAATTCTGGTTATAATCCAAGTTGTTCATATGTTAGGCTGGTTGTATCTGCGGAGTCCGCTGCATTAGGTAGAAAAAAATTTCTACAGCATTCGGGATGTGGTACAGGTGTTGTTGGCTGCTTTTGTCAGATTAGTTGTGAGAATCAGGAATAAAAAATAGAGCTGCAGTTCTTGAAAAACTTATAGTTTGGCCCAAAAAGAAGCACAGAAAAGGTTGGAGCCAAAAAAGATGTAACTTTTGAAGCGATTGGCACTATGAGAAAGAAGTCAGTGCTGGTGTGGTGTCAGCACATACCTGCGATCCCAGCTATTCAGGAGGCTGAAGTGAGAGGACTACAAGTTCAAGGCCTGCATGATAAATTTTTTGACTTCAAGACTCAAAGAAAAGACAAGGAACTTTTGTAGCTCAGAGATCTCTGGGTTAAATCGTCCTTAAACTTGAGGGAGGGGGCACTTTGCACCAAGACAACAGGAAAGATGCCTTGAGGGTATTTCAGAAACTGCCAGACCCTACCTACCACAGGCTCAGTGGTGCCAAGCTGTAAACTCCTTTGAAAAACTGCTTTAAGAAGAGAGCACCAGGTTTGTGAGCACCTGCTCATAAATGCCACCTAGGAAGTTGTTCCCCAGGATTTCCTTCACTGTGCTTAGCCATTCAGGGACTCAGAGGATGCTGAAGTTGGGGTCCAAGTGAGCACAACTGGCAGCTGACCTCAGTATCATCCACACAATGCTGTTTCTACAGGCACGCAGAGTTGTGATTTCCTTCCGGATTTCAACAGAAAGCTAGATAGTGTGCGGGAGGGTTAGTGTATCCACAGGCAGCCCCTGAGAGGGTGACGCATGAAGCTGTGTGAATGAAGTTAAAGCTGCAATGGCGACTCCAGGAAGTTAGAGATGCCAGAAATGTAGACTGTCTACAAGAAAAGCCACAAACAGCAAGTAGAGCCAGTGCAACAGGCTATGTGGGCAGCAGCTACGTAGCAAGGACATAGGGACAGGGCTCTTTGGAGTTCACCATGTCACCACATGCCCAACTTGATAGATAGATGTGGAGATACAAAATTTAATGTTCATCCTACTGGGTTTTTATCTTGCTTTGATCCAATCCTCCCTTGATATTCTCCTATTCCTTCTTTTTGGAAAGAAACTGTTTATCCTATGTCATTGTATGTTGGAAGTATACAACTTTTTTTTAAAACAAGGTTTGATAGTAAGGAGGGTCTCAGAAGAGATTTTGAACTTGGACTTTTGAGTAATACTAGAAGTATTAAGAGTATAGAAATGCATTTTGCAATACAAGACAGACATGAGCCTTTGGGGACCCCTATAGGGTGGAATCCTGTCCCCTTGAACCTGAGATGGCCCCTAAAAACTCATGTGTTGAAGGCTTAGTTCTCAATCAGTGATGCTTTTGGGAGATGGTGAAAACTCTTGGAGGTAGACCTACTTTGACTAAGTAGGTTACTCGGCATGCCTCTGGAGGGTAGATTTTGCCCCAGTTCCTGGTGATGTCTCTCTCTGTCCTCCCATTTCTCTCTGTTCACTGGCCACCAGAGGGTGAGCAGCTATCTTCCGCTATCCTCCACCATGCACGTCTGCCATGAACTGCCTCACTATATGCTCAAAACCCACTTGACCAAGTGACCACAGACTAAAACTGTGAGCCAAGATAAATCTTTCTTCCTTTAAATTGATTTTCTCGGGTGTTTTGTCACAGATATGGAAAGCTGACTAACCTAAGTTCTAATCCCTGTTCCATATGACAGTCTTTCAGATATTTATACATAGATATTATGTCTTCCTTTAGTCTTTCTAGGAAAACAGTAGTTTCTTAAAGTAGTTCCCACATGACAGTTTCCAGTATTCTACCCATCCTGAAAAATATGGCACCCAAGCTGAATGCAGTGCCAGTATAGATCTCGTATCATTTTTGTGAATTTCAATCAGTCTTTTGCCAAAATGGGAATTATAACTCATAAAATTTAAGCAATACTTTTTGAGTTAGAAATGTGGTAGTTTTCTTGTATTGACAAATTGGCTATGAACTTAATGTTCCTACAAAATGAGTCATTTGAGTTGGAACATTAATTTATTTGAGCAGCCAGGTCCACATCACTCTGAAGAAAGTGTCATCACTCTGTCCCGATACATATCTTCTCAGAAAAAGTCCTTGTTCCTGACTTGTACCAAGGGCTCAGGATTCCTTTCTGCTCTCTCATCCTAACTCTCTGAGCCCAGAAGAAGCAGTGCACCTTTGAAAGCATGTACCATTGCCCATTTTTCTCAGCAAAAGAAATAAATTACTGCTTGAGACTGAAATTCAATGAGGCCGCATGCTTTGTATGAGATCGGATCTTCGTGAAAAAACTGGGTAGAGATTTAATCTTCAGGTTTGAGATAACCCACATGGCCAGTAAGAAGTATTAGTTCATGATAACAGGAAAGGCAGAAATAAAGAGACATATTTAGTTCTCATAGTAGTGTTTTGCTACTGGCTGTCTTAATTACTTTTCTCTCATTGCTGAGACAAAATACCCAACACTCAAAATTAAAAGGGGGAAAGGTTCATTTAGTTTACAGTTTATAGAGGTTTCAATCCATAATCCATTGGCTCCAAGGCAGGGTGACACAAGGCAGTGGGGCAATCATTCATTGCAGTGGAAGACAGCAAAAGCAAGGTCAGGTGGAGGGAGAGGGGAGACTCTTTTTGTCCCTTAGATTGTATGCAGACTACCTGCCCTAGGCAAGGTATAGCACTCACACCCTTAATCCTAGTCAGAACGATGCCAAAAACATTAGAGGTTTCATTTACTAATCATACACCCTTAATCCCAAGCATCACATACTCTACATTCAGCCATCTCTGAAAAGGTCCTATGACCTTATGAGGCTTTGGGGGAGGCATATAGACACATACAGACGTTACATTTTATGAACCAGTTGCTATACACAGTCACTATTAAAAACTATATAAACTTGCAACTTAAATTTTATTAAAGATACATGTAATAAATACTCAAAACCATTGCTTCCTAATAATATACATTTTACTATTACCTTGAGGTTATTTTTGTTGATCATATATCTATATGGTTGAAATACTACATAATGCTATTACTGTATATCGGATGACTTGCAGTCAGCAACAGTGGGCGTATTTACACCTCTAAAATCAGCAAATGGTATAAATGAGGGCATCCTTTTCATCCCTGGCTTGTTGTCAAACATTTCCCAGCACACTACTTCCCAGCAACACGCCTTCCCATCCTAACCCCAGAACATACCAGCCCTGCACCCAACGCATCTTCAGTGAGGACTGCAGTCATTGGTCTCATCATTTTATCCAATAATCATAAAGGGCAATGTAAACATTTCTGTAGATATTTTTTTCTTTTCAATGTGAGAGAGAGAGAGAGAGAGAGTGTCTTTGGAAGATTTTATTCACACATTTATACTTCATCTGTTTCCTCTAAATCTCAGAGTCAATTTGAATTTTATAATAACAGAGTTGGCACGTTGGATATGCTGTCTCAGAAAGCAGAGTTTTAGGAGCTAATGGGGGATTCTTTAGTGCGTTCTGGTGTTTCTTTGGTCTCTGATGGATGAGACGATAAAAGAAATCTCCGAGGGTATCCCTCTTCCTAAATTATTTTTTTTATAGTACAGGAGAATGTCAATTAAAGGTACACCAAAGTTTCTCCTAGACTTCCTGTTAACTAGCCTCATAACTTAATCAACATTCCCGTTTACTGGTAGCCCTACCCAAAATGCTTTTGAAATGTAGGGTTTTCCCCTTTCTATTTAAGGAAAGTAGTAAAAAGGAAATATGTTGAATTATTAGAGTCAAAATATTTTTCAATTTATTGTTAAAATAGTATATAAGGATAAGGGGTATGGCTCAGTGGTAGAGTGCCTGCTTGGTATTTATGAATACCTGGATTCAATTCGCAGCACTGAGAAAAAAAAGCCAAATAACCCTAGTTCCTCCACTGAACTGAACATCTCCTGAGGTGGCTAAAGAAGGGGGGATGTAAAGAGTTGAACTCCTCCCTCAGCTGGCTGGTGTCAGGGGCAAGGAAAAGAAATCAAAATATAGGTGAGGAGGAGGAAGAGTAGAAGGTTCCTGCCAGTTCTATGGATGAGAAGTCATTGATGACCTATGACTCTCTGAAATGTAAATTCAGAGACAACCTGAAGCTCACAAGTTGCTCAGAGGTCTCATTAATTAAGGGCTAGGGAATGAAGGGATTTTAGTATAGCTAACACTCATTGAATGCCTATATTGTGCCAAGAGCTATATTAAACACTAAGCATTTTTAAAGTATTTTGCATATATCCTCTTTCCATACATTATCTCACCATTTACCTTAACTAAATGACTCAGAGGAATAAATTTTATTCTCAAAGTATCTTACAGATTTCCAAGAAAAAGATTTAGAAAAATCTGGTTAATAATCATACGTAAAGAAACCCAATTTTATTTTATGGCTTCAAAAAGTTACATAGAGCCCAGAAAAGGATATTGATCAAATAAAGTTGAGTTTATTAAGTTTATTGAGGCTGAAGAGACTACTTGGATGAACTCTTGGAAGCAATCAAAAAAGGAAGTTAAGAAAGGGTATTTATAGGATTTGGGGATTCAGGCCCAAGTGGTTTAAGACAACTGTTTTAGAGAACTTACTGGGACTGAGCCATACTTCTATCGGAAATCTTCCTTGTGTTCCTTTATAATGGGATACACGCCATCTCTTATACTGGCTGCTTCCACCCAATTGTCACAAGCTTAAAACAGATATGCCAGTTCAATAACAGCTGTCTGGTAAAGGAGACAAATATACAAAGATAACCCCTGCTCTGTTTGATGAATTACATACATTTGTAAAACTAGGCAAAGAGAAAACAATTCATACGTTCATAAAGAGAACACGCACAGTGACTTTGACAGTGGTTTGAAAGACTGGATCCCTTTATTGCTGTGAACATGAATTAACATCAACATGTATTTTCCTTTTCTTGATTTGTTGTTTCTCTATTACCATGAATGCTAGAACTCTTGAAGATAGTTACACTTCTGATGTTTAATATCACTCTTCCACAAGAATAAAAGTGCTTCAAAACTTTAAGCGTTTCCAATTCCTCCATA
Source organism: Dasyprocta punctata (assembly GCA_004363535.1). Lineage (NCBI taxonomy): Eukaryota > Metazoa > Chordata > Mammalia > Rodentia > Dasyproctidae > Dasyprocta > Dasyprocta punctata. Next base: position 152,116 of record RJWM01001286.1, on the reverse strand, counting down.
GACACAGGGTGGTCTTGTTTGAATTTCTCATCACTTCTAGACGTTGTTTGGAAGTGCAGGGCCTAAATGGATCTTTTTCTGTCTGTCAGGTATGTGGAGGTTGTATGATAACATTCACCAATCTCTGTGTTTTTGTAAGCACAGATGAAAAGGAAGAAAAGATCTTCATGAAAGTTACTATTGGTCAGAGACTTGGTAAGGAGACACAGATTATGATTTTTATATTCCAAACTTTTTGAATATAAAAATTTTACCTCTTTTTAGAGGATGCATTAATCATGAAAAAAGAACCCTAGTCATTTTCAATGTTGAATGGAGAAGCTGAAAAAATAGGGTTATATTCTTTGGATTTCATCTCTGAGAAAAGAAGGAATCCCAGAAATGCCTTTGTATCAAAGAGAAGACACATCTTTTAATAATGTCAGAAATTGCTAAGTATGGTAGAATGGAAAATTTCAAAACAGCAATATATTAATACTGAATGAAGTAGAGAATTCAGGAGAACATGTACTTTTTCAAATAGGTGGTAACTGGACCCGGGGATATAACTCAATGACACAGCACCTGCCTGGCAAGTGCAAGTCTTGCATTTGATTCCCCGTACAAATAAACTAATTAATTAATTAATTAAAAGATGGTAATTGGGTAATTTCAGAGATGATTTCCTTAAGAGTGGAAATAAAAACTACCAGTGGCAGAACTTCACAAAAGGAAAAGATCCCAATTTTTTTTTTTTTTTTTTTTTTTTTTAGATCCCAATATTGATCTTGTCTTAGATTTAGGAATATTAGAAATATCTGGTTAATAAAAACACAAACTTTTAGGAAAAAATTGTTTTGAAACATTCTTACTTTTAGCTGAAATAATGCTATTGCACCATCATCACCACCTTCTTCATAGCCACCATCACCATCAGCACTGTGTTTATGAACTGTTATACTTTACATCCAGATGTCCCCCAAAGTCTCATGTGCGCATAAGTGGGGCTTTTGGGAGGTAACTAGATCATGGGTGTGTGATACTCATCCCTGGATTAGTGCACTGATTGATGACTGGGGGTGATGCTGGGAGGTGGAGAAGTGGGTCACTGGGGATGCAGCCTAAAAAGATACATGCTCCTCCCTTGATTCCTCTGTGCTTCCTGCTGCCATTGCCATAAGCTGATTCTCCTTCCATGCCCCTCAGCCATGCTGCCCTGCCTTGGAGCCCGTCAGCTGTGGACTGAAACCTCTACAGACTGTGAGCCAAAATACACCTCTCCTCCTTTAACTTGTAGGTGTTGAGCATTTCATACCAGCAGTGACAAAGTAACTAAAACATGGATTAAGCACTGCACTGAGTACAAGTACTTGTATATCTCCCATATTGTATCATTTAATCATCCCCAATGAGAGGGTATTTGTATATCAATATCAGCTTCATTTTATAGGTGAGATAACTGTGCAAACTAACTAACTTCCTCAAGACCCTACAGTTAGCAGGAGGAGAATTAGGATTCGAACTCAGGCAGTTGAACTTCAAATCCCCTTCCATTTTTTTAAATTCTTCATAAGAAACTAAATTCATCATAGTAAGCTATTGTATCCCTGTTCTCTTTTCTAAAACCCTAAATATCTTAATGTTTTATTTCCTACAGTTTTTAAAATTCTCAACATTCTAGGAAATCCAGCATTTCTTCTAACTGGAATGCATTCAGAAAGATAGTTTTTTTTTTTTTTTTTTTTTTGGCACAGGGTCTCATGCTATAGTTCTCACTACCATTAAACTTACTACGTGGCCCAGGTTGGCCTTAAACTCACAGCAATCCCCCTGCCTGTCTCCCCAGTACTGAGATTAGAGGCATGTGCCATCACATCTGACTTGGAAATTCTTAGTTTTTAATAAAAGCCTACAGATTCTATTGTATATATCCTTTATTCCAAACTCTGCTAGACATTCCTAACCCATTTCTATAACCATTTCACTTGCAATGGCCCACTCCCCTTACCTTCTTTAAATGTCTTACTGTCATGAAAGAACAAAATTTTTCTGTTTTTCTCTTTCTTACTGGGTTTTAAGAAAATTCTGATTAATTCAATTTTAATTGTAACTAATAAAATCAGGCTTACTTAATTAAATTTTAATCTTAGAAAAATTGAAAGAATCATCTAAATTTCAAGAAACAATCATTCTTTTCAGGATCCATTGTCTTTTCATATCCAGCAGAGTTTATATTATTATGTATAGCCCATCCAAAAAAGAGAAAGGCAGCAAGCAAGTGTTATTTGTCCTCACTGTAATAATAGAACTCATACCTCAAGCTTTAGAGCACATAACTTGTGGTAGGTTAACTAATGATCAACTTATAACAGCCAGCTGAACTGAATCAGTATGGTACTGGGCGTGGGAGGCCCACCTGAGGATTGTTGTCAACAGCATAAAAGGAGAACTGGAGGGGAAGATGGTGTGCTGTTGATTCTCCTGGAGAAGCTTGTCATGCAGGTATTCCTGATATGAACTCTGTTGTTCTCACTGGGTCCTTGCGGTCACTGTGGATGGCTATTGTTCTATTTGGGGGAAGCTCTGAACCTTGAGTGTTGCTTCCTGACTCCAGTTCAAATCCCTCAGCCTGCTAGCACAGATCCTTCATCCCCCTGCACAGACTTTCTAGCTTTTACCACTGACCTTTGGGATGTCTCAGTGCTTCTCAACCCTTGATATAGACTTGCATGAGACATTGTCATGGGCTGTACGCCTCCAGCTGGCCTCATGGAGGACACTGTTATGGGGTCTAGGTCTCCAGCTGGTCTGTATCCACTGTGTGGATAGAACTTTTGTGCTCTTCTGCATCTGACTTTTTGAGTGAATATTATAAAACAATCCTTTGTGTTCTCTGTTAAATTTATTCCTTTGTAAACCCTGACCACAATATGACTGCTCAGCAAGAGGCTAATTTCTTATCAAAAAGATACATACAGAATTGATGCAGAACTTCTCGCTTCCTAAAACTATATGCACTTGCCCCAAACTTCTCCTAACCTGATTGCTACAAAGAGGACACACTAGAAAATGGCAGAAAGACAGTGAGGAAGTACAGTTAATCCCTGGACAACTTAATGGATTATTTCTGAATAGCTACATGAAATAAAATAAATCCTATGAACTACTACATTGGGGCTGTACTACAGTGACTGAGCCTATATTCTTATAGGTTTTGACACTAGAATTTGAAGGATTAAATTCAGCTTCTGGCCTAATTCATTGGTTGAAGAATTAAGCACCAGTGAAACTATATTTGGAGATAGGGCTTTCAAACAGGTACTTAATGTTAAATGAGATCAGCTGGGTGTGGTGGTGGTGCAGTAATTCCAGTACTCTCTAAAAGCTGGGACAGGCAGATCACAAGTTTGAGCCCAGCCTAGGCAACCTAGTGACTTACAAAAACCTGTCTTAAAAAGTGGGATGTGCTGGGGATATAGCCCAGGGTGAAGCCTGTGCAAAATCAATTCCTATTACTGTGAAAGAAGTTAAATGTGGTCATAAGGGTGGGTCTCAAGTCCCATAGGACTGATGTCCTTAGAAGAGAAGAAAGAAATACCAGGAATATACCCTGTGAGAAACCCTTGAGAATGGCCTCTCTGAAAGTCAAGAAGAAAGGCCCAGGAGGGATTCAAACTGCTGGTATCTTGATCTTGGACTTCTGATTTCTAGAACTGTGAAAAACAAATTTCTCTTACTTAAATTGCTTAGTATTTGGGATGTTGTTAAGTAGTTTTCCACACAGAAGTGGAAAAGTGCCACTGTCACTAAAATTTAAAATGTGTGCCTTTGGAATTATTGCCAAGCATCAGACAGTGAGGGAACACATTGAGGGATGTTATGTTTTAACAGACCATTAGGTAAAATTGTCACCAGCAACAGATTGGAAGGCAGACAAACTATGGGGAAAGTGGAATGATGGGAAAAAGTAGAATGATGTGCATTGGCCATTGGTTAGTAAGGTGCTATTCTAGACCATTCTGTGTTGCTATAACAAAATACTCCAGGTTGGTAACTTACAAAGAGGATTATTTAGCTCAGTTGTTTAGCTCCAAAGCATGGCCCTTGCACCTGCTTAGCTCTGGCAATGGTGTCATGGATGAAGGCTTCAGTTGTAGGGGCACATGTGAAAGTAATAATCAGCAAGCAAAGACTATTTCAGGAAAGGTGCTAGTCTCCCTTATTACAGTCTGCTTTTGTAGAATCCAAGGCAGTTTTATGAGACTTGAATGCTTCTAAGGACTGTGCCTCATGACCTGACCTATTAAAAGTTCCACACCCTCACACCATTGCATTGAAGATCTAGCCTCCAGTATATGAAAGTCAGGTGCACAAATGATACCCAAACTATAAAGGCCTATGCTAAATAGTTGAAGTGAGATAAAAAAAAAAAAGATGACAAAACAAAACTTAAATTTAAAAATGGTTTGTGAGTACCTACACAGCTTTTTAAATAAGTCATCAGTTTCTGTACTTCAATGAGCAGGAGATGTGATTATTTTCTAGTTTTTCCTATGTGTCTCCATTATACACTACTGGCCAGACGTGGGAATCAGTTCTCTAGAAGAAACTAGATGAAGGGTTTTGCATTTGCACTTAAACTCACTGTTTCAAAAAGCTTCAAGGTGGCTGCCACTAAATTGAGGCATAGATGTAAAGGTAAATAGTGACTGCAAGCTTAAGAACTGTAACCAGAATAGCTCTTTGGCTGTAGCTACTTTTGACTGAAAACAAATGGACAAAAGACCTACTGTAGTGGTTGTCTGTTTTGTTTTCGTGGTATTAATGATTGGGCCCAGGGCCTTTGCACTGAGTTACATCACCAGCCTCCCAACTGCACCCCCCTTTAACTTTTTGAGATGGGAGTCTTGCTTAATTGCTGAGTTGCCCAGGATGGGTGTGACCTTGTGATCCTCCTTGCCTCAGCCTCCCAGAGTGCTAAGATTTCAAGTGTGTGCCACACTGGGCTTCTTAGTTTTTGATTGTATTGTATCATCAATGCTGTGATCACCCTTAAAATGCTAGATGATACTGCACCACCAAAATTCATGGTACAGTATTATGACTTGAGATCAGATGTTGCAACTGAAAATTACACACACATACACAAGAGGTTATGAAAAGGTTTATAATTCACATACTGAGACCTGCTAGGGAAACAGAACAGGTTCCCAAGTGGATCTAGAAATGGTTAAACTGACATGTAATTTATTGTTCTTGGGTATGAGGCCGAGGTGAAGGCTCCTGCAAACAGGCCAGGTTTGTGTGATCTGAACTTCTCACTGGGATCAAAAGAGGAGCCACTCAGGCTTTTATCAGCTTTGCACCCCATTGTGGGATGCAAGGGGAAGGGAGAATGGTGAAAGTGGTCAGAAATTAAACATGAGAAATGGAGTTGAGTCTTCATGACAGTCAAGTGAACCGTAATCTTGATCCATGAAAGCTTGTTTGCTTACTCCTAAGCTTAAATTCCTAAAGCAATTTAAGTTTATAAATCTGCACCAGCAGAAAGGGTAGGTAAGGGGGCTGCAAATTTTGTAATCTTTCTTACAGTGGATTTGTGGGTTGATTAGCAAGAAGTTCCTAGGGCTCAAACTAGGGGCCAGAGAAGCTATTGGACAAGGGAATTCTTCTCTGCCACAGCAAGGGATCTTTGCCATGTTTGCTTAACAGAATTTCATCATTGGCACATGCCATTGACTGCTGTCCACATTGTCTTTTACTCCAGGATTCATTTTCCATTTCACTCTGGACTTTCAGTAGGACATGTGTCTAGTTGAAGATAACAAGTGTCAAGCTTTCCTTGAAATTAGATATGGCCCCAGTAGTTACTGATGAATGAACTGTGGCCATAAGGGATGGGCAAAAGTTCCTAGGAAGGAAATAGCTTGCTTTCAACTTTCTTTTCCAAGCTGCAAAGTGGATTTCTTTTGAGACAGCAGTGACTATGGAATGCACAAGTCAATTGATAATGAAGAAAACAAGGCAGACAAATCCTGAATACTTTAACTTGTGAAACAGAGACAGCCAACCTGCTCTCGACACATTTACGACAGTACTTTGGGATAGCTGTGTGAGGGAGAAATAAACCTGTTTTACCCCAGTCATCATATTTTGGGGCCCTTTGTGATAGCAACTCTACAAAAAAAGAAAAGATCGAGAAGTTTCTTTACTTTTTTCACTCTTAAAATGTCCTCTTTTTATTCTTTTGGGTTTTACCTCTAATGACAAGTGTGCCAATTCATTTTTATGGTCAACTTCACTGGGTGAGGAGACTCCCAGACAGGTGATTAGCTGGCTGAATATGCTGTCAGGAGGTGGGACCCCGCTGGAGGTGGGTCACCCACCCTAAGGAGATATCTCTTGCTGGTGCTCTTCTCCTGTTCTCTGCTTTCTGCTGCCATGAAATGAGCAGCTTTGCACCCTTGTACCTTCCTCCCATGACATTCCTGCCTTATAGTCAGCTGACTGCGAACTGAGCCCTCTGAAACTGTGAGCAAATTTAAATCTCTCATTTATGTAGCAGATAGCAGGTATTTTGTCCCAGCAATGGGAATGTGGATGAATAAACCTGGTATAAACAAGGAGCCTCAAATTTAACTGGTTGCAAACAACTCAGACCCTAAAACTAAATGTGACCTCATGCATTCAGCATGCTTTTCCTCTTCTCCAAAAATCAGCCTACAGCATACAGTTGTATATATTCCTTGAGACTACATGGAAGTATCTGGTTAACATAAATTGTAAGCATCAAACTGACAAATGAAAGCTCAGATTTATACATGTCAATTTCTTTTTTCTAACACAGACACATGTCTATACACTACCAAGTTTGACTCTCTGTAATCAGTTAATCATACATAATTGGATACAGATAGAATGAATAAAGTAACTTCATCTTCCATCATGTGATGCAAAGATTTTTCTCGATTCCCAGTTTCCTGTTAGACTACGCTTCAAAATAGTTCGCTGTGTTGCTAAGACAACAAGGATCTTGCAACACAAAACTGAGATTGAAGTCAAGGCAGTTAGTTGCCTCAAAGGATATCACAAATAATGAGTTCAAGACCATTTTTCACAGGTCTGTAACACTTGAATAAAACAAAAAAGGTGATTGTACTCATCCAACATTCTTCCAGAGGACCGGGGCATCCTTGATAACATGAAAATACAGGTATGTAGACTGAAAGTCAGAAAACATCATTCTGTTAATACAAAGGTTCTAAAGCCCTGTGGAAATAATTGAGGAACTTGTCCTTAAATTCTACTTTGCCCGTATTCTAGTAGGAGAACATCTGTAGATGAGATGAAAAAAAAATTATGGTGTCAGTTGTTCCCTCCACTAAAAACATACATTTCATCTAAACACAAGGTTTGATTCTAGGTGGTAAATAAATATGGTCAGTTTGATATTCACTGAGACCTGTGACTGATATTTGGAATTTGAGTTTATGAACAGAAGCAGAGAAGAATGTTCTCCTCAGTGCACTTTTGATCCAGGTACAGAAAGCTCAACACCAGCAGTGGAACTGTAATGCGCATCCACGGTCCTCTCAACAGCTGCTGTAATCTTCCTATTGTAACACCCAAAACATCAAGGCAAGGACAAAGAAAAACAAAATGCTTGAACTGACTTTGAATTGTTCCCTGACCTGAAAGAAACGAGAAATGAAAACAGCATTTAAATATACGCTGTAGAGTCTCCCTCACATCATGTGTATTTTATTGCACCAAGATAAAAATCCATCAAAAATAACAGATGAATACAGGAGCTCTGTGCTCTCAGAGATTGGACCGGCTTTCTTCAAAATCCTCCTCTCCAAAGAAGGAATCTCATGAACAATACTAGTGAGGCAAAGTCAGAGGGGAGAGAAAGTTTTCCCTACCCTTGAGGGAAAGAGAAAGGAGTAGAGACTGAGTTACCTTTGTTCAAGCAGGCATCAAAAGATACTCTTTAATCGTGGAAATCGAAGGTTATGCAGTAAGGTCAAGAGTTCTGCAAGAATTCTACTGTTAAGTAAAAGTGAAATCTACAGTCAAATAAGAAACAGAAAATCTCTTTTTTAACCCTTAGTGTCCTAAGCATAAAAAAGGAAATAGAAAAGAACACAGACCACTCTATTTTAATATTTTTAAGTAGCAGAAGTCATAATGGTTTGTATACTACACTATACAAGTAATATACTGTCACTTTCCAAAGAAAATCAACTTCTTATAGGGTTTTTTTTGGAACAGTTACTCCATACAGCTAAGGCTTGACCATTAGCCATCACTATGACACATGGAATATAAGCTATGAGGTTCCAAGTCTTCCAATTGTGCCTGTTTCTGCTGCCACTGAGGGAGGAACCTGTCGGAGACCTGTCGTGGCCCGTTCCATCTCCTGCGCCAGGAAATGCGAGCTCTGCAGGTGCGCGTGTGCCCACACGGGCAGCTTCTGTGCTTCGCTTCCCACAAGCCTGCTCCCCTTTAAGAGAACTTGCGCTTCTTCATGGCTTCTGCTTTCACCGCCAGGCTCTTGGCACAGATGGTCAGGACCACAATGAGAACACCGACCACAAATGTCACCAAAGGCCAGAGGAAGCAGTGCAGGAGGACGATCTCATCATGGGTGCGCTGCAGGAGCACGTCATCCGGTCTGCAAGACAGTGGAGAATAGGAAAGAAAGAGCGGTCAACTGCCCAGCGTGGCATTGGAAACTCTTTGCAACCAGGAGCCAAGCTTGCTTCCCAGCCCAAAGGGAATAATTATCCTTGAAAGTGAAGTCCTCATGCTATAAATACTGTACTTTTTGGTTCAAATCCATTTCAGAAATCACGAGCTCTTGAATCAATTGGTGCAAATTTGCACACCACTTATAATTTGCATGTTGCAACTGTCAAAGGTGCAGCAATCACTTGTGCTACTATGTTCCTCATTCTGAGTTGTTTGATGCATTTAATTTCCTCACTTATCCTGTAATATTCATTGGTCAAGGTACTTGAATTAATCTAAAAATTACTGACAGATGGGCTTTTTCCAACAAACCTAAACTGGTCTTTAGAGCTTAGATCAGACCCAGATATACTTAATTCAGAAAGGGCCGGGGATACAGCTCAGTGGCACAGCACCAGCCTGGCAAGTGGGAGGTCATGAGTTCAATTCCTGGTACAAAAAAACAAATTCAGAAAAAAAGTGTCAGTTAAAGCCACTGTTTGGATTAATCAGACAGACAGATGGAATAGCCTTCAGCTCAACTCAGTTTTGCTGTGTGAACTACAGGTTTTTATTAAAAATGGGAAATGGTTGAACTGAATGTATTTTTCCATGCTCCCGAGTGTCAGGATTAGTCATCATGCTGAATTACTGAGCACAACCCCTATTTTGTGATACAGGGTGCTAAACTCAGGGCCTTGCACACAGTAGTCAAGCACTCTACCAGTGATACATATCCTCAACCTTGATCACTTTATCTGAAACATCTTGAAATGCCTTAGGACTATACCTGTCTTATCAATGTGGGGCTCTGTTTTTCAAGTCCTTTATTGGTTTCATTGATAGGAAGTAAAAATGAGATGTGTGCCCCAAGTCATGATCTCTTCTGTTTAGCACTAGAGGTTTCCTGGGAGTTGAGTTTTCATATAGAAGGTTTATATTTTACAGGATACTTCCATTTCATCTGCAGGAAGTTTTGATCAATTATATTACAGTGGCAGCGCCTCCTCCAGAAAAAGAAGAAAATAGTGCAGACTAATTTGTCCCGTTGCCCTCAAGAACATCAAAGGCTTCAGAGCACAAGGACAGTGCATTTAACAGAGAAATTCATTCCTGAGGAGCACTCATTAGTCATAGCTCTCATAATTCAGAACCTACTTTCCCAGAGAACTGACAAAGGCCATTGGGTATTTCTTCTTCTTCTTCTTTTAACCTATAGTGAAGCTTCCACATGGCATTAACAGAAACAGTTACACAGACTGGCTTTGAAATTACCTTATCCTTGCACTGTTTTCTTTTGTTACATAATTTCAAAGTTGGCACATAAAGTGAGATTTTTAAAATGACATTTTATTTCACAGTATTTCAATTAAAATTTATATCAAATGAGGTCCAAAGTATTGGAACAATTAAAGCTAACATCCCAATTTGCAGAAATTACTTGTTTCTGAATCCTATGGCAATATATTCTTCAAGGTTTGAGTTATCATTTATGTACATATATTTATGTACATATTCTTTTTTCCTACACAGTCCAATAGGGCTGTAACTTTGTCATTTCCTGTTATTCAACACATTCAAGTGTCTTTAGTTGCACAATGTGGTTGCCTTAATGTCCTGAATTGATTAAAAACATTTACCTTTTGAAGTTATTTTGACTTTGAGTTAGAGCAGGAAGTCACATGCTGCCAAATCAGGTGACTAATGTGGATGGACGAGGACTCACTGTAATGTTTTTATGAGCCTGTCTTTTCAATAAACTGCACTCAGTTCGAGACCAGCCTGGGCTGCAAAGTGAGTTCAAGGCCAGCCTGAACTGCATAGTGAGACCCTGTCTCAAAAAATAGGGCTGGGGGTTTAGCTCAGTGGTGTAAGCGCCTGCCTGGCAGGCATGAGGTTATGAGTTCAATCCTTGGTACAAAACAAAACAAAATAAAACAAAACAAAACAAAATCAAAAGAAAACCAAATAAGAATTAAAAAAAAACAACAGGGGGACTAGCTGGAAAATGCTAACCTTATTTTGTTCAGATGTTCTTGAATTCTACCTCATCTAAGAACCTGAGGGCAATAGTTTTTTTATTTCAAATCACAAACACAATCCACTTCGAGTGAGTCACGATGAATTTGTAATTGCTTCAAAAACCTTCTGAGGTAGAAATATTATGCACACACACACACTTCTTTAAAAATAATTCATGTCTGTTCCCATTTCATGCAATGCTAAGATGCCCCACTGTCTCTGCTGAAATTGCAATTGAAGTACCTTAGTAGGAGGCAGTCCCTTGCCTCAGTTTCCCCTAATTTTACCAGGTAGGTAGCTTTCAGATTGATGAGCCAAAAATTATTGTAGAAGAGTTTCCATAATTGTAAGTAGGTACTGAAGAGAAACATATAAGAATGTCCTTGCAAAAAAAAAAAAAAAAAGATTGTTCTATATTTAAGCATCTTTAAAAAGTAAGCAAAGCCAGCTATGGGGGCGCACACCTGTTATCCCAGTACTCAGAAGGCTGAGGCAGGAGGATTGTTGCAAGTTTGAGACCAGCCTGGGCTACAAAGTGAGCTCAAGGGCAGCCTGAAATGCATAGTGAGACCCTATCTCAAAAAGACAAAATGAAATGAAGTGAAATAAAATAAAATAAAATGAAATATAAAAAAATTTTAAAAGTATGCAAGAGGTACAAATATAAAAGCAGAGAAAGTGCTGTAGGTAACCTCAGAAAAACTTCCCAAAGGACTGGCACTACCCTGAGTCTAACTTTCAGAATATACTGTGACAATTATTATTTGTTTTTGTGTTTTGAGACAGGATCTCACTATGCAGTTTAGGCTGGCCTTGAAATTGCAATGCAGCCCAGGCCAGCCTCAAACTCACAGCGATCCTCCTGCCTCAACCTCCTGAGTGTTGAACTGTGACAATTATAATAGTATTTTTCTTACTTGTTTCCTGAGTTTTAACCCTTGGTTTACTATATTAGAATGCAAGGTTGTAGAATCCATAAATCTGCATTTTAAAAAAACCCCTAGGTATGTCTATCTATAAAGAACCATTGTCTAAAGTTGTAATAGTTTTTTAAAATATAGGAATAAAGATATTTATCTAGCTATATCCCAAATTGCCTGACAATAAGTCCAGGTCATTTTCATGATATCCACATACTGTTATGCTGAATTTGTACTGCATAAAGGAAATTTGGGGTCAGGCAGAAGGGCAGGGAGAGGAAAGACAGGTGTAAGGCTGGGTACGGGGGCTGAAGGGATGGATACACAGGTCAAGCTAAACTGGTCCACGGGATTTCTACTGTTCTTCTGGAGGGCACGAAGATTCTTCACTGGCTACAGGCCAGAAGCCAGTGAAGTACTAGTCAGATGAGATAAAAAGATAAAGGTTTGGTAATATATTACCCAAAATATAGAAAATATTGGTGACTTTGTCTCACCAAATAGGAGTCTTTCCATTCTACAGTGTTTTTTTCTGTTGACTAACAGGGAGAGAAAATGATGATCTTTCTTCATTTCTTTTTTGTTTCTTTAATAGGAGGGAAGATTTCTTAAACTTAACCAGTTTATACAAAAATCTGAACTGCATTATAATTTACTAGTATTGGATAATTCAATTCAAAGTGCCTTCTCCATGAAATCCTAGAGGAAACATGAGATCTTTCTAGATTTGTTATCACAAGTACTCCTGCTGCTCTTAGCAGATAGTTTTTTTTTTTTTCATGGAGGGAGCTAGAAAATTAAGATTTTGGCCTAATTCAGCATGATGACACAACATTCTTATGCCAACCACACTCCTAATGCCTTGCCTTTTTCTCTTGCACATTTCCAATTTATCCTCTAAATCCTCTCCATCCATGTGTGCGTGTGTGTGTGTGTGTGTGTGTGTGTACTAGGACTGATGCTAAGCATGTGTTCTATCACTGAGCTGCATACCCACCTCCAACCCACTCAATCTTTAGGAAATGCATTCAAGTCTTCTTAAATAGACATACACATATACAAGTATAATCAGGTGCCTACACTTACATATAAGGTATATTGTAAAGCATGGCAATTTTTCAGTTGTGAATTTTTACAGATTTTTATGAGAAATAAAGCAATGTATCATTACAGGAACTTGCACATAGGCATTTTGGTGAAATCTTAAAGCCTAAAAGTGCTTCATTAGTACTTCAATCAAAATAATTCCACAGGCATAAGCAGGTCTCTGGCACAGTAGTATAACCAAGGGATACCAAAAATGTGGTCATTTCTTCCTCCAGGCCTTTTGAACAGTGTTATCTACGCCTGCTTTAAATCTTAATTATTATATATAACATGACCTATTTCCAAAGAAGAATCTGAAATAGATAACAAAAATTTAAACAGAATAAAATCCTTAGTCTGACCATAAAGAACAAGTATGATGTCATTAGGAGGGAGGAAAAAGTAAAAACCTCAAGCTAAGAAAAGCTTTGAATTCAGCCCAGATGAAATGTATCTCTCAGTCTCCCCAGCACCCAAAGGGAGGAAAAACATGAGTTACCCAACTGCCATTATTACAAGGAATCATGACAATATGTCAGAACAAACTTTTTGCTGTCATTAAACTAGAAGAAAAATTTTGCGTGCACTTGCACGTTAAGCAATCTGTGTAACACATTTAAAAGGCCTTGAATAGTAGTTTTACAAAGCTGTCTAACAATAAAATCACTTGAGAAGTTTTTACAATACTGATTTCAAGGCTTCAGAAACAGATTTCAAAGAGCTTTCCAGGCAATGCTGACAGCTGCTCTCATCTAGGAACAATTACTGAGTTAACCAATGCTTTCAAACATTAAATGTAAGCCCCTAGTTTTGGGCAACAGTTTAAGACTCTAGCTACTGAGGAGCCTGGAGTGCAGGCACTGCGTCCTTTGTCAGGTTAGATTCCTGTGACTGAGGGGACAGAATGAAATTTTATAGTGAAAACCAAAGATCCTAACAAGTGTTCTTCTCCAGGTACCTTTATCTGCTTGGAGCTGGGTTTTAGACAGCCTCAGAAAGAGCTCCACATAAGTCTCAAACGTACAAACAAATATTTAAATGAAATGACACTGGTGCAAGAAGGACCATGTTATAGATTTTCAGGCAGAAATTACTAGTCATTGGTATCTAATCTAGAAATCCTTGATGTGGGTTGTGCAATAATCAGTTTCCCACTGCTGTAACAAAATGCCTGAGATGATTAACTTATAAAGAGAAAAAAACTACTTTGGCTTATAACTTTGGGGTTCAAGTCCCAATTGGTTGGCCCCAGTAATGCAGGCCTGTGGTGCCACACTGCAAGAGTGCATGGCAGAGCAAAGCAGCTCATCTTGTCACCGGCAAGCAAAAGGGAAAAAAAGACCTGATCACCCCATTCGCTTCAAGGGCATTCCTTCAGTGACATGAAGACTCCATTAGGCCCTATCTCTCAAAAATACTACTATCTTCCAATAATGACACCCTGGGACATGAGTAATGCAAAGGCCTTTAGGGGGACATTCAAGACCCATAGCAGAGTATTATTAAATGCTGTGAGTTTTGGCAAGACTACATACCATGGGCTTTTTAGAAGGATGCTGAATGAAATCATACCCCATAAAAATACCTGAGTTGATCTGTTGATTAATGGTTGTTAAAAGATTTCAAAAGTTTATTTTCTACTAAAGGATGGTATAACTCAGTGACAGAATGTGTTTAGCATCATGTGGCGTTTGATTCTTCAATACCAAAAAAAAAAAGCTGAACTTTGTTTTGGCATAACTTAGTTGTCATTATTGAGAGTAAATACCCAAATGTTTAGCTGCTCTTGGATGCAATCATAAGGCCTTGTCATGAGGAGACAAGCATGCCTGCCTGCCTGCCTAAGTGATCATGGGAAAGTACTTGAACAGCTGATTAACAGGAACCAGAATGTAAAGATCCATTGCAATATTTCTTATGTTGAGTTGCTGTACTGTGGGGTCTCACTTGGACCCCTGGAGCTGGTACAAAAATTAAAGCTGAAGACATACGGGATTCAACATATGCTAAAAGAGGCCTTCTAGGAGTTTCCCTTATCTGAGTAACAGCAGCAAATTCTGAGATGTGAGGCCACTAAAAATATCCTGTCTGGGGCAGTTTCATGGTCCTGAAGAAGACAGGAAGACCAGTAATGCCTGCAAAGACAAACATTATCACACATGCATCCTCTGAAAAATCCTAAAGAAATCCATTTGTCCCTCCCATGAAAGCCTTTTCTCCCCCGACCCTGGTACCTACTAAGTTAAGTGTATAACCTTTGAATCTATCACTTGTCACTTTTCTCTGAAACTCCTGTGCACACAAAAATGTATACTTTTTCCCTGTTAATTTATCTTTTGTTAGTTTAATTCACTCTTTAACCACTAAACCTGAAAGTGTAGAGATCGAGTCTTTTCTCCTCGCCTTCACTACTATAAGTTCATTTTCTGCTCATGGGGGTCTAGCAATGACATGTGATAAAGGCTTTTAAAAGCATGGGAGGTGATTATACTAACTTCATGGCTGGGTGTTGTGGAACATGCCTATAATCCCAGCACTTGGGAGGCAGAGGCAGGAGGATCACCATGCATTTGAGGCCAGCCTGGGCTTCATAGTGAGATCCTCTCTCAAAGACAACAACAACAACAAAATTAAAAAAACAAAAAATATTCATGGCTTTGCACCATAGAAGGTTTCTACTTGTGAATGAATACTGATTATAGAGCTGAAAATGTTATTCACATCCTTGGATTTTCCGTAACTGTCTTCTCCAAGCAGATTAAGTTGAGGTAGTGAAGTGCCACAAGAGTGGCTCCTCAGTGTCAACTGCTCTTTGTGAAGGAATTTAAATCAAATCCAAACTTACAGTATCTAGAGAGAAAAAAATGCATTCAGTTTTACAGGCTATGCAGCAAGCTGGTAGGTGTGTCATTTTGGAGAAACAAGGAATTAAATTAATTAAAAGGAAGAAATATAGGTAGGTTCATTCTGATAGAGCGAAACAGCCTTGCAAGTTCAGGACAGGGTTTCAGAACATGAACCTAAGTGAGGCAAACCTGGGTTTGAATATGGGCTTTTCTACTTGTTAGCTACATGACCTTGAGAAAAATACTTAAGTCTCTCCAAGTCTTAATTACCTTATCTGTAAAATGTGGATAATATCTACCTTCCTCCCAATGAATAAATGACATAATGGATGTTACCCCTTTTCTCCTTGGGAACTCAGGAGCCATCTGAGCTAAAGACCTTCGATTTCAGGATTTTAAGAATCAGGTTGAGAAAACAGACAGATACATTATTAAAAAATTATCACACAATATGAACAATACTTTTTTTTTTAAAGCATGCTATTTTGGGAGAACAGAACTGGAGTTTTCCCCAGGATTTTCTCCAAAGACCTGTTTGATATAATTACTTGTCGGGACTACATCTATGTAGGACAACCGTCTTCATCAGCAGTGTCTTATTAGTTGTTGCTGTTTTTGTTGTTTTTTGCCTTGCTGGTGTGATCACACCTAAAGTCTCTCACACAGTAGGCAGCTGCCTTAATCAGTAGTATAGCTCTTGCCTAGCACGTGCAAAGCCTTAGATTCAATCCCCAAGGAGACCAATATATATCGATGGATAGATAGATAGTTTATGGAGTAACTTTAGGGTTATAACACTTTTTTGTATTCCTAATTAAGCAACTGTCACTAAATTTTTATATTTGTTCTTATCTCTGCCTGAGATGCGTATAGTTAGAATTGAAAACAATTATTTGCCTGTCAGGCCTATTCTGTGTATTAACTACTTTCTTTAAGCCTGCCTATGCAGGACTGACATGTTGACTGCTAGGGACCCTGGAAACTGAGGTAAAATGAAGACATCTACATTAAAGATATTTTCACTTGATCAAAAGAATGTCCTGTCACTCCCACTTTACAGTGTTCAGTTGAAGGGGATATTTGGGCAAGATACTACCAATGTTTAAAATGATATTTTGCTTTGTAATGATAGCTATCATTATCACACCTCATTGAGTACTAACCCAAAGAGGAGTGACTTGCAAATCAGAAAGATCATTAAGAAATTCTGGAAGTCTTCAAAACAAACAAACAAACAAAAAACAAAGGCAAATCAGTGAATCCATTTTATCCTAAGGTCAGTTGGGCATTAAAAGACTTGATAATTAGAAACCTTTTGTTGTTCATTCACCGAAAAACAATGGCAAGAGAATTTTTAAATTAGATAATCTCTAAGATTAGATCTAAGAAACTCATTAAACTTATGTGAAATCTTTTTCCTTTTCCACTGGAGTCTGTGAGCTGCTCAGGAAGAGCACCCTGTGTCACTGGCGTGTCAAGGACAAGTCATGCTTCAGAGCACGGTGTGCAGTCCCCTGACTTCATCAGAGGTCACCATTTTGGAAATTAGATCACAGCTTCCTTCCAGAAATTCTTGTGTGCGTTTCTTAAGAAGAATATTCCTGTTCTTCAGGATAATTCAGTCTGTGGTTTCTCTATTACCAAGTAAGTTATTTATTTTACAGAAGACTGTGTTTTTTTTTTCTTTGCTCAAGTGTTGAAACTTAAGTATTACATGGAAATGAAAGAGGAAAGAAGACATTTACATTCTTCTGAGACAGAATATTCTCATAAGAGTTTTTATCTTATGTATCTACTTTGCAGTTACAATTTTTAAAATAGAAATCTGATACTTTAAATCAGTGTGGTGAAGATGGATTATTCAATGTATTGTGTTCGGGTAACATCTGGAGAAAAAAAACCACACTGAGTTCCATCTTATTCCTCATCCCGGACACGTACACACAAATTCCAGATGGGTCAGAATTTTAACTGTATAATGACACAAAGTGATTTATACTAGCACATCAAGTACTCAGCTCGCTGACTAGGACAAAACAGTGGGGCCCCTTATTTACTCTGTGAAGCTAAATGCCCAAATGGAAAAAGTTCTTGCCGAAAAGACTGCACACTCTGAAAGGATCAATCACTGACCAAAGGCTCTGTGTGCTTTGCATGGTGGAAAAGATGGTGGTGTCTTCTCTTTGAAATTAAGAAAGGTGATTAGACAAGGCACTAAAAGCAGGCATATTCTAGGTCTACCCTAAACCCTGGTTCTAAGAGCCCTGCTTGTTACACATGAAGGAAATCAACGCTGACCCCAGCAGAGTGGCAGCACATGTAGAAAAAGATGCTTCTGAAAGATCACTTTAACAGCCACATTTTATATCATTTCCCTAAGCTGAATCATGTTCTCAACTCTCGCTTTCGGCAGAGGACACAGAAAACGAGCCGGCGATATAATCACAGATCACACACTTGCAATGTGGGTGTGAGAAACCGTTTCCAGGGAGAAAATGACAAACATACTGATGTACCCAAAATACACATCTGAGCAGGGATTCCATTGGGTGCTTGGAAGGCTGGCAAGAGTTTAAGAATTTTGGTTCTCAAGGAAATGAGGTGGGTAAGGAATCCCCCTCAAATGTCACTGCATATTCTTACCATCTGAACAATACTGACGATACTGTGTGCGTTGAAGCATGGCATTTAAAAGGAGGTCAAGAAACATTTTCTTCCTCATAATTTCTGAGACAAAATCAGGATGACAAAGGCTTTTTATGTAAAACTGAAGGGGAGGGAGGCAAAACAAAGGAGGCTGTTGGCTCAAATGTCCCCCAAACACAACGTTGTCAGTGGATATCCCCAACTCCACAGAGCCTGGATTTTTTTCCAGGGGTTCCCATACCTAGGAGAGCAATAAGTTCAGAAAATGTGAGTGGAACAGGAAAAGGGTTCAAGGAAGGGAGTGAAAATTTGCATCACAGAATTTCAGTTAAATAAATGGTGTATGTGAAGTAGTGGGGGCAGGACCTTAGGCATCAAAGCGATTTTTTTCAAAGGTCACCTATATTTGTTTGAAATTGTAGATGCCAAAGATGTACTTGCATAAACAATCATGTGTATTCACTACTTGTGTTTTTACAGATCGTGCCAGCTATTTTCAGATAATTTCCAAGAGCAAGTGGTCATATTTACTATTTTCTTCCTCCCTGTTTAGCTAAAAGACACTTCTAGCTCAATTGGTTTCACTGTATGCTTGCCAACTGTTCTCCTTCCTTCAACTCGGACGCCCTGATTCAGGTGTTGAGCCCTCCTGCAGGGGCGCTGGGACTGTGTTCTTCCCATGCCAACCACTGTTCAGCCCTCGCATGGCAAAAAAAGCAGCCAGCACCAGCTGAGTCAACACCGAATGAGCTCAAGCAGGTGAGCACACACCATTTTTTCCCAAAACTCTGAAAAAGGTCCTGTAATTTATTCTAAACTAATTCATTCCATAATTTACTCTCAGTAAATCACTGTCAATGTCTGATTAGGTTAATTCCAATCCAATGAAGGAAGTCCGTTGCCACAATTTTTTTTCTTTTATATATAACTCTGACATCAGTATTACACTATTATTTTGGCAGTTCTAAAGAGATGGTCTGAAAAATGTATCCTGGGTGGAGGAAAAGTCGTTTGAGTATCTTTTTTATTATGAAAACTCAAAAGAAGGGATACTTATTATTGTAATACTGACATTCTAGAAGGTTTCCAATGGTAAAAGCCGATTTCATTACAATGTATTGTGCACCAGTTGTTTTTTAATCAAATAATTGCATAGTATGATATACTTTGCTATTGGATGTAGGAAGATAGAAACAGGCTAGTATTTCTATCAAGGCTAGCAATGAATCATTCATCCTAACCCCTAAATTATATAGTAAGGAGCACATGAATAATAGCTTTACATTCACTTCTGTTATAGTCTGTTAAGTAATTATATCTCTTAGTTAAAATTCTTTAAACAGATATTGAAATACTTTTGAATAGTAAAATTAGTTAAATTAATTGAGGCTTTTTTCCATGCTTATGAATATTTGAAGAAAAAGTACTATAAAGAAATATGCATAACAATTAAAGTGGTGGCTTACAGTTGAATAACAGAATTATAAAGCTACAGTAATTAAAAAGATTCTAACAGTTAAGAAAATAGGTGGAAGCAACCATCAGATTAGGGGACTGAATGTGGCAGAGTTTGAAAAACCACTAAAAATCATAGGCAAAAGTATTCCTAGTAATAACAATTAATAGCTTTCTTTTCTTTTCCCATGAGTTTAGCATTAATATCCCAGACAGGCTATTTCATCCAGGATCCTGCAGTGATAATGACATGGAACAAAGGTATACATCTGTGATCTAATACAGAAACACACAGGAAATAAACTTCCGCTGCTATAAGCTTCTGAGGTTTCCAAGTTGTTACCATAGCACGTTTAGCCTAGGTAAGGGCTGAGGATATTGCAATTTCACTAAGTAACATCCACTTTGGTTGAAACTAATCCTCTCTTAATTTAAAACACAAGAACAGTTTTCAGATGTGTATATGGCATTTTAAAAGCTATTCTTGGTACTCTTCTCTCTTTCATTCAGCCATTCAACATTTGCAGAACATCTAGGATACAACAGGCACTAGGGCTGACCTTGTGGGCTACCTCTCTCCACTCAGCTGTCAGTTGAGGATACAGACGCTCTCTTCTTCAGTCTTCACTTCTACCACCCAGCATAACACTGCTGCATGCTCTAGGTGTTTTGTGAATGCCTATTGGTTGCTTATGGTTGAAATGCATTTCAAAATTCAATGGGTATTCATGCACAGTGCAGAGGTAATGATGAACAAGAGTACTTAAATTTGCATGGTAAAATAAAAAAGAAGTATCTTGTGAGCAGATGTGAAAGAACAGGAGTGTAGAGTTTGGGGGACAAATAGACAATGTGTTTGTAGAAGACATGCACATCAAAGACAAATGCTTTGGCCTGGAATATCACATTATTTTGCCACCAGTGGTAGACTTCAACATGGACATAGGAGCAATTTCATTAATTAGATTTAATAGAGCTTCTAATGTTACCCTATTTCAATTCAGACTGGAATCCCAGCTGATGGCAGCAGCACTGCAGGAGGTGTTTAAAAAAAATGAACTCTGGAACCTGAATGAAGAGGCTTGAAGTTCATCCCCAAAAAGAGCAGAATAGTGAATTATAGAGGTTGGGAAGGCATGGGCATGGAAGGAAGGCAGAAAACAAGCCACAAAACTCAGGGAAGAATAAACTGTAGTATTCCATGACATAGTAGGGTGACTATAATTCACAGCAAGCTATTATGTATACATTTTATGAAGAATTTGTCTTCAATTGATAGTTTAGACAAAAAAAGGATAAAGGTATAAGAATGTTAAAAAATACTAATTATCATTTGATCATAACACATTTTATACACGTATTGAATCATGTACTTTCTATCTATGTATAATTATTATGTGCCAACTAGGAAAAAAGAGACTTGAATCTTGAAAGCTATGTGATTTAGACACTCTTTAACTTCTCTTCAGTTCCCCCATATATAAAGTGAGGATTATAATTAATAATGCCTCCTAGGATTACAATTACTAATGCAGATTTGTGAGTTAAGGTATGAAGCACTTAAGTAGCTTCTGGAAGAGGAAGTACAATATATAGGTGATGGCTCTTATCGGATATGAAGAAGGAAACAGGTCTCTGTGTCTCACTCTTTTTTAGCACCTTTATCAATAACTTGGATAAGGGAATTAAAGCAACTTTCACTTACTATTAAGATAGTCTTAGGATAGAAGAAACAACCAATATGATGAATAGCAGAATCAACATCAAAGTAAACATAAGACTAGGGCAGTCAGTCAAAAGCAATGATCTGTATTTATATGGAGATAAACAAAAAGTCTTGCATGTAAGTTCAGAATGCAAATCTTAGAAGTTTAGAAATGGGAGGAATTCAATGGCAGCATTTGTGAAACAGATGTGGGGGGTAGTAAGTTTAATTAATGATCAGCTCTGCATGAATTAACAGTGGATTACAGCTGCCAAAAAAGCTAGTGCTGCATCAGGTCCCAGTGACTCAGTTTTCATTTCTAGAGTGCACAATGGTAGTAGAACTGTCTTGCCTTCCTCTGCACAGGCTAGCTCAGCAAACTGTAAGGAGAAAAACACGGGTAATGAAAAGGCCTGTTTCCACAGTGGTGATGGACTCGCTATAGTCCAAAGGTCCAGGAATAGGGCTCAGATCCTTGTCCTGCTCCTCCTTAATCCACGAGCTTGAAGACTCTGTTGTCTTTGCTATCAAACTCAGACAAGGCAGTCTGCCTGCCCGTTGAGACGACAGCAATAACCATGCCTTTCAAAAATTGTGATTAAAAAGATACATATGATAAAACTTGTCAGTTCAAGTGTACAGTTTAGAGGCACTCGTTAGATTCAGAATATTGTGCTACTGTCAACACGTTCTATCTCCAAATCTTTTTCTTCACATCAAACAGAAACCCTGCTACCACTGAGCAATGATTCCCCACTTACTTCTTCCCAAGTCCCTGATGACTTCTAACCTACTTTCTGCCACTGTGGTTTTGCCCGTTGTAGGTATTTCCCAAGATGAATTTCTTGACAACCAAAAATGTTTGAAAATGGGATAGGCTTCTTCAGGAGCTGATGTCCACTGTCACGAGTTATTCAGGCAGAGTGAGAAACACTTCAAATAAAAAAATGATGCGGTAGGGACTCATTTAGGATTGGAGTAAATGACTGGAACAGGTCTCCAGATTTAGAAGTCTGTGTATCTGTGAACCCCACAACACACTCCCAGTGTGTCACAGGCTCCTTCTGGCCCCATTTTACCTAAGATGAAACTGAGGCAAGAGCTATTCAATAAGTAGCCCAAGGTCATTCAATGAGTCATGAAGAGAGCTATGCATAGAACTGAAGTCTCCTGACGCGCAGCCCTGGCCTGCATTCCACCATCTGATGGTGCTGCACTCTGTGACCTACTTGTCCTACAGCACTTGTATTTTTCCTCCCAAATTCCCTCAGGGATTTGTTTGAAGGCTGTGCAAAGTATCTTAAATAAAAAGTGATTTGATAACATCAAGTTCTTAGCTTTATTGCTATGATGATAAAAGCTGTTAGAAGATGAATTTCCAAGCATAAAACCACTTTGATGAACCATCAGAAATCAGCCCCTCAAATTCACATTTTAAGTAATGTGTGGTGTTTTGATGTCAGCCTGAAAAAGAGTGCTGGGATGAATTCCATATATATTCTACAGCATGCTAGAGAAGCCACAGCAACACTGTTTCTTAAAAAAAGTACAGATTTGGAGACCATGCAGAGCCTTCAGTTCTGATGTAATCTCTCTTAATATGGAACCAGACACAAATGTACATGGAAAAGACTGAATTTGGATAAGATTCCAGATTCACTGTTTTGTTTCTTAAGACTCAGGATATGTCACTGGACTCAATGTCTAAAGAAAACGCCAGTATGTTCCTTTTAAAAATAATTATGGAAACAGTGTCTTCTCCAATGACAAATTAAATAATGTTTTTCAGAGTAAACAGAAAACAAAACTAAGAAAGTTTTTACCAAATATAAAATATTTTATTTCTCTTATTTAGTAATTCATTAAAAAGGTCAATAAAACTTTTGTAAGGAATTTATTAAAACTTCAGGTCCTACATTTAGATGTACATTATTTATTAGGATTTGTATCCTAAGAAGTTTGTAAGTAAAGGTGAAGTTTTTTTCTTAGTAATTTGTCCTATGAAGAAGAAAAACAAAAAATATCTTACAAGTCAATGGTACAATTAGATTCCACATAGAAACAATTAAATGTGCTTTGAGAGCTTCATTTGTTTTTAGAGCTAATCTGTTCGTAGAATGCTGTTATGATTTAGATCTAAAATGTTCCCCCAAAGTCCCATGTGTTTGGAAGGTGACTGGATCATGGGGTGCTACAGTTGACCTGAAGTTAGGAGGCGGAGCCTGGTTGGGGTGGGTCACTGGGGCATGAGCTGGAAGTGGGTATTCTGGCCCCCTGCTTTTCCTTTCCCTGCTTCCCACTGGCATGCGATGAGTGGCTGTCCTCCGCCCAGCCCCTCCCGCCATGCTCTTTCTGCCTTGGAGTCAGCCAACTATGGACGGAATCCTTTAAAAACTGTGAGTCAAAATAAACATTTCCTCCTTTAAATTGTGGATATTGGGTATTTTGCCCCAGTGACAGAAAAGTAACTAATATAAATGCAAAGAAAATAAATATAACTCTCTAATCATTTTTTACTATATTGGTTATAAATATATTCACATGCATGTATCTAAGCATGTAATTGTCTCACACAAGACATAAACCAGAGGTAGGCAGGTCAGTTGCCCAAGATATTCTAAATCTTAATGCTCAGAGATGCTATTATTTCCCCTGAAATTTATTTTCCTAGCATTATGTGGAAGATTCCTACTCATTCTCTAAAATTCAATTCAAAAATTTCTTCTTTGGAGGCTTTTCTGTTTCCATGTCTTATCTCCACCCGAGCAGATTCAGGTACTGTACACCTATATCTAACAGTAAGGTACTTCTACCTGTGTTCCAGTTACTTACATGTTTGTCTTCCATACTAGGGAGTGAACTTCTTGAGGAAAGAGGCAGTCTTATTATTATCATTGGCCACTGATGCCTGTATACAGCAGGTAAGTAATAAGTGCTTGTTGCATAAAAGAGAGTACAAATGACTGAAGTGATGGCATTTTTATGGATGAATTCTAGGAAACAGAAAAGGGCAGCACTATGAAAGAAAATTAATAATCTATTTCGTGGCAAGAAGATCTTTGTACCTCCTCAAATGGTAATGCTTGTTTCATAGAGAAGAAGTAGAAACATGTATGAATTTTCAAAATAATTGAAGTTTTGCTTTTTAAATTGAAAACAAACTAAAAAAATATTTAAAATATTATTGGCAAAAAATATTTCTAAAAATGCATTATACATTTCCTTGCCTTTTAAAAAGAGTATGTTGAACCAAATTTAACCTTTTTTGATGACTCACCATCATCGTTACGAAACTCAATTACTGTTGAGGTAGGAGGACTGTCTGCTCCTTTATTAAATGGCTCCAGACTGTTAACCATTTATTTCTTTACTAACTTTCACACTCTTGCACCATTAGGATTTTATCTATCATCTTAAATTGTTGTAATTAGGGCTGGGAGTTTGGCTCAGTGACTTAAGTGCCTGTCTGACAGATGTGAGGTTGTGAGTTCAATCCCTGGTGCCGCAAAAAAAGAACAAAAAAACAAAAAAACAGTAATCAGTTAAATTGTTGTAATTGTATAACTTCAGAATTAGAGATCAAAAAACCATAGAATTTGAGAGCTAAAGGAATCTTAGAGATCATTTAATCTATCAGTCTATCAAATTTTATAAATGAGATGATAAGGGAACAGTCCTTTTCTAATTGGTTGCTTTTAATTTTCTATTTTAATGGTTTTCAAACTGTGTTGAGAAGAAAATTGCATTCAATCTGAGCTCAGGTCACTATGTTCATGTTTCTTTAAAACACTAAGGTAAGTTTGTTTTAAAAAATATATGCTAAGGGCAAACTCGATTTAAGAATACATACTACAGGATAAACATAGTTTGAATGAATTTAAAAATTGACACACAGCCATTCAGTATCACAGGTACAATTTTTTTTTTAATTAAAGCATGTCTTTTAGTTTCTTGGGTGTTCTACTGCTTTTTATTCATTAATAAATCCTAATTACTTACTCAACACCTAAGCCTTCAATCAAAGAATAACCAGGCTACTCACTGGTTACTTGTTTCTTAGTTATTATAAATTTATAAGGTAAAGGAAGAAAAATACATACATTTATTAAGTACCCACTATTGTGCATGTGCAATACTTGCCAAAACAAAAACAATACAAAAAACACTTAAAATAGTCAATGTTACCCTCATCTTATAGGTGAGGAAACCAAAATAGAGAAGTTGAGTGATTTACCCAAGTTGTATAATTAGGGAGGGGTAGAAGAGAAATGTAAGATGACTGCTGTCACACGACTGCTGCCCTTAAGGAATTCACAATCTGTAAGAAGAGAAAAGTATATATTCAACTAACTCTACAGTAGTGTGATAAAAAGCAACCATGGTCATATGGGTATACAGAAGTAATTAAGTACATCTGCAAAAGTGAGAGAATATGAAAAAATATTTGAGATGAATTTTAACAGTAGTAATAAAAACAACACTAGCAAACACTTTTATAGGAGTTACTGTGGGTTAGGTACAAGCCATCTCATTGATATCTTCACAATAATCTTTCCATGTTCCCCTCTGCAAAGGAAACTGAGGCACAGATAGGTTGGCTGGTTCCAATGTTCATTTCAGAACCAAAGTGCTAGGCTGATTTTTAAAAGTGAAAAATGTGAAGGTGTCCCCAGGTAAGGGAAGAGGAACAAGAGTAAAAGCATCAAGGCACACGGGAAGCAGAGAAACCTGAGGTGATCAGAGCAGGCAGTGAAAATAATTAAACACTGCTACCACACCCTACCATCACTGGTTACATTAAAGAGAAATCTAAACCCTGCCTACTTCTCTCTCCAATATCAACCCCTCAGGACTTTTCACTCCCAGCTCTCCTGCCTTGGTGGCCCTTTGGGTCCTAAAATTCACCCAAGTCTTTCTTGCTTCAGAGCCTTTGTACACAGTGGTGCTTTATTCTGAGATACACTTCCTCTCACTTTTTACCTAGCTAACTGTTGAACAAGTTAGGTCTCTGAATTTCTCCACCACATTATATAGCTATGCCCTCAGGTCTTTCTTCATAGCATCATTGTACTTTGTGATTATACTAACGTTATCACTCCAGACTATGCTCCAGGAAGGCAGGGACCATGTCTCTTGTTTTGTTTGTTCATTCCTTCCTCCCACTGTTTTGTTTTTGTTTGCCCATGACTGGCACATAACTCAATGACAAAAGTTGAAGCCTTAATTGGAAGAGCCTGGCCTTTATACTACAGACAATAAGAAGGCAAGTAGTTAATCAAAGATGATGAAAAAAATCCAACAGAGGTTTAAGTAAAGTGAGAGAAAATCTTACGTACTGTAGGAGATGGGCAAGAGAAAGATCAAGTTCGTAAGACCAACTGAGGGTCATTTCAACAATCTAAAGGCCTGAACTGTCAGTGGTGCAGGGATGAATTCAAGAGACCATACAGATGGTGGCCGGATTTGTTCACTTGATGAAAAGGTGTATCGGGTAATATGCTATGTACTCCCAAGTCCTCATAATTTTGATGGGGCTGAGTTATTGGTTTGTTGTCTGGCAATGTGAGTGCTGTGCCTGCCCAGGGATGGAGCCAACATATAGTGTAAGGGAAGGCGGGTCTTCCTCTTGTTCGCTTCTGCTTCCGCCTCTCTCTCTCTCTCCAGCACAGCTTGTGGCTTGCAGCTTGCAGCCGCCATGAACTGTAGCCCCGTCATCCCATGCTGCCTTGGAGCCAACTTATGGACTGAAACTCCCAAGAAACTGTAAGAATAAACCTTTCCTTCCCTAATTTTGGGCATCAGGTATTTTGTTTCGGCAACGAGCGAAAAGTAACTAAGACAGAATTTGGTACCAGAGGAGTGGGGTCGTTGCTGTGACTATTCCTGACCATGTGGTTCGAGAGCCTTTGGAAATGGCTTGCGGGGAAAGTTTGGCAAGGTTTGGAGATGTCGCCTACATGCATAGAGATGGAAAAGCTTAGGCTGTTCTGTATGGGAGATTCTGGTCAGAGTCCAGGAGACCAGAAGGCTGATAGGAAGCCTGCCAGTAAGGACCAGGCTCAGAAGGTTTCTGCTGGGAAGAAGGATAGCATTGGTAGTTGGACTCCAGATGATGTGTGTTACGGCTTGGCAGAAAGTTTGTCTGTGTTTTGCCCATGCCCAGAGACTTTGCCTGAGACTGAGACTAAGGGCAAAGGATTAATTACTCTACAATCAGAAATTATGAGGCAGCCAAAGGTTGAAATGGTGGCCTGGCTTTTGTTGGGGGCTCTTAGCCAGATTTATGCTGTAGATAAAGAGCAAGGAGCCCAGCATGGTGATTTAAAACCAGGAAGCTGTGGACTTTAAAGATGGAGCTGAGATCTTGATAGCTGAGAAGGAACAAAAGAATAAAAAAGATGGCCTGGGGGCATCCCGGGAAGAAGTGGGCCTCTGCCCTTTGCAACCTCAGGCCTTCAAAAGTGAAAGAGTTTGCTCGGAGGAAAAAGCCTCAGAGTGCCCTGTCCCAGAGTGGCGACAAAAAGCCACAGAGTGCCTTGTCCCAGAGTGGCGACAGAGGCCACACCATGTCCCAAAATGGCAGGGGTCACGCTGGATTCCAGAATGGTGGCATAGAGAAGCTGTTCCTCACAATCAGGTTCAGAGAGCTCAGCGATCCAGGCGGGCAACCTATACAGCCAAAAAGAGAGAGGAAAGCCTGGCTACTGCTCCAGCCTGCAGCGGACCTTGGCTGCATCCATGTGGCGCTGGTTTTAAATACAAGAAAAGGCTAAGGCAGCTTCTGCCTCACCTGCAGAGAGCAATGTGTAAAGATGTAAGGGTGGAGCCAAGGAACATGGATCATCCAAGGAAAGCTATGAAAGTTAAGACCCCTAAAGGTGCCACAGGAGTGGAGTCACTCAAGCCTGTTGGAGCTTGTAACCAGATTACTTCAGATGCTGAGCAGAGAACTCCAGGACTTAATGTTTGCCCTGCTGGATTTTGGACTTGCTTTGGTTCCAATGCTTTATATTCCCCTGTTTGTAACTTTTGGAATGGTAATGTTTATCTTGTGCCTTTATATGTTGGAAGTGCTTAACCTTGTTTTCATTTGTACAGGGGGTTACAGTTAAGAGTTTGCCATAGATCTCGGAGGAGATTTGGGACTTGGACTTTTCAGCAATGCTGAAACTGTTAGGACTTTGGCAACCTTTGGAGATGGACTAAATGGTTTTTGTATTAAGAATATAAATGAGTCCTTGGGGGTCCAGGGGTGGAATGTATTGGGTATACTATGTCCCCCCAAGTCCTCACATACTTTTGATGGGGCTAAGTCTGGCGCTTGCTTGTGTTCAGTTTGCAGTACCCGCCCAGGGGTGGAGCCAACACACAGTGTAATGGAAGGGAGGTCTTCCTCTCATTCACTTCCTCTTCCGCCTCTCTCTCTCTTGCCAGCGTGCCTTGTGACTTGCAGCCACCATGCACTGTAGCCCCGCCACCCCATGCTGACTTGGAGCCAACTAATGGACTGAAACTCCCGAGAAACTGTAAGAATAAACCTTTCCTTCCCTAATTTTGGGCGTCAGGTATTTTGTCTCGGCAACAAGTGAAAAGTAACTAAGACAAAAGGCATGTGTATTTGTGCATAAGCCTGCTTTGTGAGCTTGGTGAACTTTGCCCAGTCAGATTTATAAAACAAAGCATTAAAAAGCAAACTTGTAGACAAAAGTACATGCTGTCCATCAGAGGAAAATTTCAAAAATAAAGATTGAGCACTCCTCTTTCTGAGATCCAATGAGGAACAAATAACCGTTTTCCAGCGAAAACTTCCCCCCCTTAACGGATAGCTAGTTAAGGTAAGGGTAAAAGAGAAATATCTGAAAGCTACTATCTGTACAGAGAAGCTTTCTGGAAATGGAACGGGGATAGCAAACCATGTTTGTTAAGGGGTCATAAGTTGGGTTTTGCTGAGAAAGGATAAGCCAGGGAAAGGCTGAGGGGGCGGGGGGAAGGAGTATATGGGACTTTATTTGCATAAAGAAGTATAAAAAAGGAATCTACACAAGGAAGGAGACTGTGAGCTTCAAGGCTGAGGGAGGCAAAGAACTGAAAAGGAATAAAGACAACCATGAACTACCAGACACAGCCTGAGGCATGAAGCTGCCGCAGATGACCCCACAGGGACCGGACCAGTGGCAGGCAGGGTTACTGTGGCTGCTCTGGCCATTGTGGGCTCTGCTCCTGAAGGCAGCTTGCCTCAATAAGGTTTAAATAGTGAAAAACTAACATTCCAATAATGTTCATCTTAGATTTTAAAAATAACATCCTCTTCTTGAAAATGGAAACTTTCTGGTAACTATTCCCCATGATTTCCTGCATTTGCGTGAAAGCTAAAGGTTACTTTAAATATAAAGTTCAGCTTATCAGGAGCATCTGGAAGTCGATACAGTACGTGTATCTCAATTTCATATTTAGCAGTAGTAAAAAGTGTAACAGAGTAGATGGCACCAGGGAGCTGCCATTTTTCACACCTCCTAACAGCATTCTTGTTTCCTCTCACATATGTCACGATGAAAGAGCCAAACTTGAAACTCCTGCTTCTCCAGAGTCACTTGAAAATCATGTCTCGAACACTCCCAGGCTGTGACAGACCTCCCTTACTTCTACCTACACCCCTATAGTTTAGGAGAGGAGCAGTGAAATGATAGAAAATGAATGTGTATTCTTTCTGATGAAACTATGAGAGGCTTAAATTTACTGTACTAAAATTGATACAAGATATATCCCATGATTTACTCAGCCCTCTGATTTACTATGTAATGGAATGCCCATAAAACCCTCAACAACAGGGTTCACAGATGTACTGGGTTGGCAAACACATCAAGGAACTGGGAGGAGGGTGCAGTAGAGAGGGTGCCTCACCCAGTGCGTGTCTTCTAACTGGCTGCTCCTGAGTTTTATCTTTTATAATTAAGCTGGCATAATAAGTAAAGTGTTTCCCAAGTTCTGTGAGCCCCTCTAGCAAATTACTGAACACAAGGAGCAGGACTGTGAAAACTCCCACCTTAGTGTAGGATGGTCAAAAGCATAGGCGGAAACTTGGAACCCAAGACTGGTGTCTGGAACGGGGACAGTCTAGTAGGACTGAGACCTTCAACTGATGGGTTCTGATGCTAACTCGGGGTAGACAGATACTGTCATAGAACTGAACTGAACTGAAATGAACTGAGCTGAACTGAACTGAATGAGACCAGCTGGTGCCCAGAGTACACTGAAGAACTCTCAGAGTGGGAAACTCTGCCTATTTAGTGTCAAAAGTCTGCGACAAGAATATGAAAAAAGAATTTCCCTTCAGCATATAATATAGGTTTAACTCTTTCTAGATAGTTAACACCAACCTGAAGAAAGAGCCTTCCTTAATTGGATACTGAAGATACACAGGGCTCAAATGCTAATGAGAGGTTGCCTTCATAAAACCTGATACCAAAGGGGGAAAGGAGAAGTTTATTAAGATGATCACCAGCTGGTTAGGACAGCAGGCAGAGAGGGTGCCCTGTTTGCCTCCAACTGCAAGCTGAGGCTCACCCACATTTCCACTTAGAAACCAGTTCCTGGTGCAGGGCCAGAAGCTTCAGGAAGTCCCCAGTTCCACAGTGGGGGGCTCTGTACCGAGCTGTGTGGCCTGCTGGGCCTCTTTCCCTTCACCTCACAGGAAAAACTTCTCTACTTCTTGACCTTTTTACTTCACTCTATCTCATTTTCTTCAAGTCATGATGCATTTTTATCTTATTTATTATACACATTCAATTCCCCTCATGAGAAATTTTAGTCTACAGCAGGTTCACTTCTCTGTATTCTATTCCTGTTCACCACTCAGTTACCTCCTTCCAAACTTCTTTTCCAGTAATGGAAAATTTTTATTTTATTTGGGCTTAGTTTCATTTATGTGGTAAGAATACTTTAACATGAGATCTCAATTTACAGCATATAATACAATACTATTTGACTATGGTGCAATGCAGTATGGCAGATATCTAGGACTTACTCATCTTACTTGACGGACTTCATGCTTATTGGTAAGTAATTTCCCATTTCCTCTTTACCACAGCCACTACTACCTTACCACTCTTTCAGTCTGTGAACCTGACTATTCCAGACACTTCGTGTGAGTGGAATCAGAGAGTCTCTGCCTTTCTATGACTGACTCACTTTAATTAGCATAATATTTTCAAAGTTTCATGTTGTCACAATTGTAGAATTTCATTTTTTTTAGAGGCTGAATAGTATTCTATTGTATGTACATACTATGTCTTCTCCTCCTCCTCCTTTCTTACTCCTTCATCTAAAATGCAGTCTCACTCCAGGCTGGTCTTGAACTCCTGGGGTCAAGTGATTCACCTGCCTCAGCCTTGTGAGTATCTTGGGGTATGGGCAGACCAACATTCCCTGCACATACTGTATATTTTCTTTATCCATTTGTTCATCCATGGACATTTAGACTATTTCCATAACTTGGCTGTGAACAGTGAATATCAAGGAAATGAACACAGAAGTGATGATATCTCTTCAAGATTCTAGTTTCAAGTATTAATCTTGAAATCCATATCAGTGTTTACTGAATCATACAGTAGATCTTTTAAATTTTTAAGGAAACTCCACAGTTTTCCATATTGACTACTGTACTCTGTACTCCCACAAACAATTTCTCCACATCCTTTCTAACACTTTGTGTTTTTTTTTTTTTTTTTTTTTTTTTTGAGAATACCCATCTTGACAGGTGTGAAGAGATATTAACACTTTTCTGATTAGTGGTGCTAAGCAATGACTTATATACTTCTCAGCCATTTCTCTATTTTGGAGAAATGTCTGTTATGTCTTTAGCCTATTCTTTAATCAGCTTGATAGTTTTTTTTTCACTATTCAGATGTAGGAGTTTCCTACATATTTTAGAGTTTAACCCCTTATCAGACTATGGTTTGCAAATATTTTCTCCCATTCTGTAAGTTACTTTTTCACTCTGCTTTGTAGTTTGATGCAATTCACAGAAAACCTGAGTGAACAGTCTCACATTTTTTACCCATTCTAATATAAAAATTATTTTCACAATGATCACCATGGCCGGGTAATTGCCAAAAACAGTGACTTCTCAGGATCCTTTTTTTTTCTTTTTCTTTTTTTTTTTCCTTTTTGATCAATTTGAGACAGGGTCTCACTATGCAGTTCGGGCTGGCTTTCAATTCACTCTGTAGCCCAGGCTGGCCTCGAGCTTTCAGCAATCCTACTGCCTCAGTCTCCAGTGTGCTGGGATTACAGGCATGCACCACCATGCCTGGCTTTGCATCCTTCTTAGCTACTTCCTTGTCCTTAAAACATTCTTCTTTCAAGACTATTCTGTTTTGACTTTCCTGTGAACTCTCCGGCTCGTCCTCCATCTCTTTCTGTCTACAACTTCAATGTAATTCTGTCAGCATGTCTCTTCTTACTCTGTGTCCTCCCAGTGTGCTTTTCTTCTTTTTGCTTCAACCACAGCTTGTGTGCCAATGATTCCCAGATCTGTATAACACATTTCCAGACCTCTTGGTTCTGAGCTAAAAGTCTGTATTTCTAACTCTTTCAGTATACCCTCCAGCTCTCTTATCAGTCACTCTAATTGAGCACACTCAGAGCTAGACTACCCTCTCCTCATATCCAGTTAAACTTGGCACCTTTCTTTTCCTCATACTGACATTGTCATTAAGTTCTACTCATTCTAACTCAAAATATCATCTTGCTCTAATAATGCCTACTTGCTACTCCACCACTACGACTCATTTAGCCCCTCATTTGGGACCAGGAGTTGGTTAATAAGAGGCTTTGGGAATCAGATCACTGTGTTCACTGGGTAAGGTATTTAACCTCTTAAATCCCAAACTATTGACAAACCTGCTCACTGTTAGCTTACATGCACCAGTATCATTCTCCAAGTCTACTACTAGCATACAATGTTCCCACATAAAGGCACTGCCATTTTTAGTGTATGTAGAGAGCAAGTTCTGTGATACAAGTTCTCTCTTTGGTAGTTCTTCAGTCTTTATCTGTTACCCATCCCACATAGCAAGAAAGACTTTTTCTACATGCTTCAAAGTATCTTCAAGTCATACCTTTTATCAAGTGAACAAAACTATGAATTGAAAGTGTAACAAATTTCACAGGATACAAATAATATTAATATGAGCACAAATATTGACTTACCTTTGATATTGATTGAAATAGCAAGTAAATGGTTGGGAGCCAATCTCATCTTTCCAGTACTGTTGCCAATTCATGACATTTTCCAAGTTCTTCTGATTTTCTCTCTTGCAAGGAGGGATATAGGAACACTAACAAAATAAAACACAGAAAGTCAACATTATTCTATGGGATGTTGCAATATAGTCCTTTTAGTCTCAAAACCTTTGCTGTATTATAGAATACTGGGGAGATTGAAGGGAAGGTACAGATATAATGGGTAACCACTGCTCTGGTTAGAATTAAAGGACCATCTTGATGGCTATGAACAAGCTAAAGGTGTCACCACTATACATCCTGCTTTTCCCAAGGCTGCTTATCAGCTCTTGACCTAGCATTATGATTCTGAGACAGAGAAAAGTTCCAAGCAGTACTGTAGCCATCATGCTCATGGGGCAACCTGTCAAAAAGCCACCTTAATGTGGTTGAAACAGCTTGTCTGGGACTATGGGGACCCAGAGCCACCGGCATCTTGCTTTTGGCCTCAATGACTCAGCTCCTAGTCCCCCCTTCCCCATTATTTTTTAAATTAGAGAGGTGGTGTTATCCACATAGTAAATCTAATTTAGAGCTAATTTTAAAATATAAATGAATTGAAATTACTAACTTATATTTTATTTTTTATTTTAAACAGAAGAAAAGTAAGAAATTAAAGTAAAACAATTTCCCAACAAGCCAATAGGAGAGTAACAATAATCAGCACATTGCATATTGTTATATTCACAGCAGTTGTTTAGGGTATAGGATATAGACATCAAACATTGTCCAGATAATTATTAGCACAAAACTTTCACCTCAGTGAATCAAGAGAAACCAGCTATATGACTATCTTTTTTTGTTATGATTACTCTATTTTCAAATAAACATTTCACATTGCAAATGAAATCTGAAGGTGACCCTGTGAAAACATTTCACTCAAAATTCTTTTTAACTATCTTAACTAATTTTTTATATACATAGATTTTCTTTCAGTTTGTCACACAAGTACAACAATATGATGGTTACATATGTGTGACTTATTTAGTTCACTGAGAAGTATATTTTCAATGCTCATCCATTTAAGAGTGAAAATGTCCAGTTTGTCATTCTTTATAGCTGAGTAGTATTCCATTATATAGAAATACATCTTTTTTGTCCACTCCTCAGTCGAGGGGCATTAAGGTTGTTTCCAAGATCTAGCTATTGTGAACTGGGCAGTATAAACATAGGTGCACATATATCGCTGTGGTGGGATGTTTTTAATTCTTTTGGGAAGATAACCCAGAAGGGAAATAACTGGGTCAAATGGGCCCTCCAAACCTAGCTTTTTGAGGAATCTCCACACTGACTTCCACAGTGGTTGCACCAGCCTGCATTCTGACTAACAGTGGAGAAGGGTTCCTTTTTGTCCACAGCCCCGCCAGCATTTGTTATTGGTTGACCTCTTAATACTAGCCATTCTTTCTGGTGTGAGGTGGAATCTCAGTGTTACTTTCATTTGCATCTCTCAAATGACCAGTGCTGTTGAATATTTTTTCACGTATTTATTTGCTGTTTGTACTTCTTTATCTGAGAAATGTGTGTTTGTCTCAGATACCCATTTTGGATTGGGTCTTTAAATCTTGGAGGACTGATTTTTTAAGTTCTTTATATATTCTTGATAGTAATCCTTTATCTGAGGGACAGACTAACTTATATTTTAAATTTCTAATTTGGTACAATGAAAAAAAAATTCCAAAGATAAAAATACTTTCAGTGATTAGGCTATATGGACCCTTCATAAACAATGAATTACAATCTAACAACAAATTAAAAGCATAACATGGCATAGCAAAAAACAGGAATGCAAAAGAAATGTTGATTTTATCCCTAATTCCCATCTGTGGAACCCAGATAGTTTCCTCTTTTACTTCTAACTAACAAATCAGGTACACAACTTGCTCTTAACTAAACTTTATCTTTTCTTACATTTGCTTGGACAAGAGAATCTAAAAGAAAAATTCTTCTCAAATACAGAATTGATGTATTTTGCTAACTAATGGTTTTTCCTAGCCATGCTGCTGACAAACTAGTTCTCTTAAAGCGACTCAATTACTCTAAGCAATGTATATTCAGCAACACTGGAAAACGGCTCCTAACTCTAGGAGCTAAAATAAACCCTTAGCATTCTAGCCATTTTCTCCAATTCGGGCTTTTACTATGATGAAGATGTCAGCTTATATTTTTTGTTTACAATATGCTACACACTCTAATGCTTAAGTGACTGAGCTTGTGTACTTCTTACAACAACAACCTTCTAATGATCTCCATTTTACAGATGATGAAATTTAGATTACTGTTACCTCTGTGACTAAAACTAGATTCTGGTGATTACCACACTCTATTCTCTACTCTCAGATGTATTATTATCAGGATGTCTGATATCAAGGAGCAGAAAAAAAAACCCCAAAACATTAGTATTTTTAAATACATTAGTTTTGAATTATTAATTTGAGCCACATTGTTTTATTAAGATGTATAATTATGTAAATTCCTGGTAAAATTCAAACTTTTTAGCATGATGTACATAGTTCTTTCTGATAGGATCCCTGCAGGCCTTCATCCTCACATACGTCTGGGATACAGCCACAGAAACACTTACTTCCCAAATGTGCCCTATGCTATCACATTTACCTGTAGGGAACAGGGCTTTTATCTGCTTTTAATGCTTTTTCCTTCTTTCAAGACTCAGGTCTGGTGTTACCTGTTCAGGGAAGCCTGCTCTTTCCTGTTCCATTATTATATGCATCTCCTTTATGCTGCCATAGGAACTGAACTCCATATCACAGCCAGAATCACGCAGCATTCACACACAGGTGTTTCAGGTTATCCTCCCCAGTTGGCTGCCAAGTTGAGAACAAGGGCTGTTATTCTTCTTTTCTGTATCTTCAGATTAAGAGCTATGTCTGGTAATGGTGAAGTTTCAGAAATGCTGGTTGAATGAGTTAACACTCTTAGGTACATTTTTATTCCTAGAGATGAAGCTATTTTCAGTACTTCAATCTTTTAAAAATACATCAACAATATAAATGCATTTAAACTTTTAGTAAACTTTGTTATTTCTATTATACAAAACATATGTTCATGTCTATATTTGCATAGCTATATTGTTTTAATAACTGAATCATTGAATACTTATCTCGTGCACATATTGCTTCACTTCTATTACTAACAGTAATGTAAAGTGAAAATTTTCTGTGAAATTAAGGATTCTGAGTGCCTCCTAAGTTGCAGTTAGAAGTAAGGAAGACTATTTTATGGGGCTTCAGTCTGGACTTGTGAAGTGTCTGTCTGCCTAACTGCCCTTTTCTGGATTTTGTCTTTCTAATCTGTAAAGTCTCAAAATAATTTCTAGCTCTACACTTCAATAATTCTGTTCTGACATACCAAGAAAAAATGCACCATAAGGCAGAACTACAAACAGTGGTGCAGTATTTTTCCCAGAAGAGATCCCAACCACTGGGAAGCAGGCTAAGAAGCCTAAGCCACCATTCCAGCTAGCAAGGAGGGTCAGTGTGGTAGGTCCATCCTTGGAAGCTTTACTTTTCTCAGGAAAACATGTATAAGGGGGCCATGATTTTCCTATTGTTTATTTCCTACAATGTGTTGGGTATTTCCTTTCTATTAAAATATTTTTTTTTCTGCACACAGTTTATAAAGTGTGAGATGGTGCTGACTTATTGTGCTCTTTCTAGGAATAAGAAATTTCCACTTTGGAACACAGAACCTGTGGGCTAGGGACATCTAAAACCTTATCAGATCCCTTTTAGCAATCAGTATACTTGACAGAAGAGACAGACTAAACATTTCAGGAAATAACAACAACCAAATGTAATCAAAGAATATTTAAAATTTTGTAAGTTAACATAGTTTGAATTCTTTACTATTTGAGGAGAAATGGGTATAAAAGAATTATTTTTACCAAATGACAAATCTTAAGATTTACCAGGAGAACCACACCTATGTGTTTTTGAAACAGGCAAAAACTTTCAGTAAATGTAAAATATTTTGTATTAAGTTTGTTAAGGTTTCATGTAGAATGAAAGAAATGTTTCTTGCTTTTAGGAAAAAATGAGCTAGTGTGAATGAATTTTGAAAGCAATGTACTTTTTTTATATTGCAGAAAATAAACTTGAGATTAAAATTCAATTTTTTTATGGATTGCATTTTTCCCAAAGGGTATCATAGGTTAAATAATAACCATTTTCTCAAATCTTGATTCTTGAGTTAAAGTTTTTTTTAAATTTTCTATTAAGTCTATCTCAGATCCTCCATAGACCTTTCTTACTTATTATCATGACTGTCAGAATTTAACGATGCATCGGAAGTGGAGATTTAAAAGAGCATTCCTAGAAAAAGAATTAGGAAATACAGTCATCCAAACTCCTTTTTTTATAGGTATTCAAGCCAGATGGTTTTCCTGGCTCTGTAAGAGGCTCACCATGAATCTCTCTCATTTGGAGGGCCAGAAATGATAATCTACACTGTATGATTAGCACCATCAAGGCCAACATTTATTGCCTATATGTCAAGTAACTCATTAATCCATATAAATATTATAATCACTCTCACTGCATAAATGAGGGAACAGAGGGACACAGAGGTTTAAGAAATCTTCCTCAGATCACAATGGCAAATGTTCTTAACGCTGCTCTACAGTACCTTCCACATTTCCAGGTCACAGGGCTTCTCAGTGTTGTCTTTAGAGATCCCAGATTTGAAGTTAAGGAGGTGCTCTGCCTCTTGTAAACCTCTTGGAGAGCCGATGTAGTGCTTCCATTGGAATGGAACTGGTGTAATTCAGATGACTGATGAGCTGAAGCAGTCTGGTACAGCCTTCTGCATTCCCTCATGTCCTCAGAAAATGAACTGTAAGTCTTTATTTGTGCCTTCCTGTCTCGATTTGGCTTCAGGATAGATTTCTGGAGCCATGGATGAAATTTCGCTTAGGTGAATTCACAGACGACATGCCTTTGATCATGGAGGACAATAAGCATTTCCTTGGAGAAACACCTTTACACAGTTCTGACCTAACTGGTTTCTCTCTTGTAAGGGCAACATTATCTTCACTTCTAATATCCTCGCCCAAATACCTCCACTAGAATCTGTGTTGTTTGCATCCTGAAACTTATATAAGATTACTTTCTTTAAAAAGTTGGGAGAAAAAAAAAACAAAAAATACATTTTTAATGTCTGTCTCTTAGAAAAAGTTTTTAAAAACTTTTACATTCGTGAACAAAGTTGATGAAACTGAGTGAGCTATTCTAAGTACATAAAGGTTTCCAGTGAATTTATTAAGAAACGCTATTATCAATTGACATGAAATGTTTGATTACGTACTTACTACTTATTTTTCTCATTATCTTTATTTTAGGATATATCAAGATTTATAATAGCATTTTTTCAGCTTACCACAATGGATTTATATTTTAGTAGAAGCTTTCTAGAGTAGGTACTTTGTCATAAATGTCTTGAGGATTACATTTCAATTATGTGGGCAGAGTAGGCAGAATTCACTTTCTTCTTTTACTGAGTCATTTAAAAATATATTGCACGAGCACGTGGTCTGTTTAAGTATTTTGTGAGGCATTATCTAAGAAACATAAATAGAGAAACTTTTTTCTCTGCTTTCTTTCTTGACTTCATTGGTTCAGAAGGGTATTATTCAAAGACTTGATATTAGAATGGGTTTTGATGGTTAAATGTTTTCCAAACAAGTTTGGCTAGAAAATAAATTGTTAACACATTACCTACTAAAATACAGGTTGAGTTACATTTTATATAATGGTCCCTTATTTTCTGTACCAGCTGTGATTTGTAACTTACATGATATTTTGATAACATAAACATATAATCAGAAAAGCTCTGTGGAACAAAAAATATCACTGAATCATTTATAAACTCCACAATATTTCAAATGCTGACACACACATACAGTCTGTATGAATGTAGGTTAATTGAAAAAAATATACACAAAATTATACATCAGCTAAAAAACAAATTCTACAAGTCAGGCATGGTGCATTTGCCTTTAATCCCAGCACTTGGGAGGCTGAGGTAGGAGGAGTGTTGTGACTTTGAGGCTGGCTTGTGCTACAATGTGAGCACAAGACCGGCCTGAGCTACATAGTGTGACTCTGCCTCAAAAAACTAGGGCTGGGAGTTTGGCTCAGTGGCTTAAGCGCCTGTCTGGCAGGTGCGAGGTTGTGAGTTCAATCCCCGGTGCCACCAAAAAAAAAAAAAAATTCCAGGGGAGGGGGCTCCAGAACGTAGATCCATATCACAATGTTAAATGAAAACAATCTTATAGAAGAATTTGAAGGTCAAATGGATTAGAAAATGTGAAAAGCAAGGCTACCTATGGACAGAAACTAAAACAAGCCCTTAGGTGATAGGAGGCTGGGCAGAAACTGGCCAGTGTGATACAGCATTTATTAAAGTATGTTATACAGAGACCTGTCAAAAAGATCCACCCTCCTGAAATTCTGATTCATTAAGATGAGGAATTTGCATCTTAACAGTTATCCTTCTGCCTTGAAATGACAGGTTTTTAGAATTGATAATTTATGCAACAAGTCATTCTTGACTGCTGAGTGCTGGATAGGGAGTTATTACTCACTCCTCCCTCTTTACCTCCCCAGGAGCATGCATTATAGTAATTGGGACATATTCACAAAGTGCTCTGTGATTGCAAAACGAGGATGGAAATATTTTGGCCATGGGGGTGGGAGAAACAGCATCACAGAAGAGATGACTTTTTGTCTTATTAAGGTTGAACAGGAATTTGCTTGTGAGGGAACAGGTTGGGAAGGTGACATTCCAGGATGGAATGGAATGGGCAAAGATTGTGTACAGATATTTCAGAAAGACTGAGTCATCTAATATGTTTGAAGGAGAATGGGCATGGGTGATGGCACTGAAAAACGTTCAAATGAGCTGACCTATTACTCACCAAGGAACTTTCTCTCTCCTTAAATGCTTCTGGGAAAAGTTGCTCACTCCCTCCCAGACAGTATTCCCACTTATCCACAAAGAGTGTTGATACTACTGCTGCTGGTATTTTGTAATTTAATAATATTCATTTAATTTTTGGAGTCAGGCAGATATTATTAAAATTGAGAAAAGTTCAGAATGTTCCACCTTCAAAAGAAAACAGTTCATTTAGCTTTATGGTTAGTAAGAAAATAAAAATACACTGTATGCCAAAAATAGAGGCTGCATCTAAATAGAAGTAGACAGACCAAAACAAGAAATTTTAATTTGAATGAAGTTTAACACTTATTACTCATAACAAGCATGACAGGGCATGGAAAAATTTGTTTGGTGGCTTATAATTACAATTTTAAATCCCCAAGGGTATAACTCAGTGATAGAGTATAGGCTTAGCATGTGTGGGATCCTGGATACAATCCCCAGCACCTAAATGAAACAAAAACAAAAAAACTCTCAACAATACTCTGTGGCAATATAAAACACTGAAATGAAATTTCTTAAATTTTCACACATATTCAAATTCATTAATGGAATTATGTGTTATACTATGTATTCTAAGGCATGCAGATTCAACACGCACACATACATATAATATTCCATGAAATATTATGATCATCATTTATGCACAAAGGGATGTGACAAAAAGTTCCCTAGCACCGGGATGGATAAATGTCAGTGAAGAAAAATTGGTACTCCTATTTGTAGCAGAACATATTTTTTAAAGGTGGCTACACTAATATATATTCCATCTCACATACTCTTACAATGTGAGATTGACCCTTCTCTACTGAGAGGTGAAGCATCTATCTTCTCTTCCCTAGAACATTAAGAGCCCGCAATGACAGCAGAAATGGTGCTTTGTGACTTTTAAGGCTAGAGAAGAAGAGGTGATAAAGCTTCTGTTGCATTTCTGTCTTGGGAATGCTTATCCTTTGAACACTATTCTATGAGTAAGCCCAAATTAGCCACTGCACAGAGACCACAGAAAGAGGTTTATATGAGAAGGAACTGAAGTCCCCAGCTAACACAGTGTCAACTGACGGACAGGTGAGTAAATGAGCCTTCAGATGACTCCAGTTTCTAAGTGTCCCAGTTAGGTAGGACCTCAAGTATCAATGTGCTCTGCTTGAATTCCTGATTACAATTTGTTAACACAATAAAAACAATTTGATCCCAGGAGATCTTCAACAGTGGCCAATGGATTTACAAGAGTCCTAGACCCAAAATAGGCGGACAATTTTCTAAGGTTCTCTTTGATTTGCATACCAGAATGAGCTTTGGTGAAATGAAGACTTGAGTCAAGGTGATATACTTCAGGGCTTTTATAATTTCTGTCCTTGGTATCACATTTAGAAAATCTCTGCCTAAGCCAGGTGTGGTGTCGCATGCCTTTAATCCCAGCACTCGGGAGGCTGAGGCAGGCGGAGCATTGTGAGTTCGAGGCCGGCTTGGGCTACAACGTGAGCACAAGGCCCATCTGAACTACATAGTGTGACCCTACCTTGAAAAAACTAGGGCTGGGAGTTTGGCTTGGTGACTTAAGCGCCTGCCTGGCAGGCACAAGGTTGAGAGTTCAGTCCCCAGTACCACCCGCCCCCACAAAAAAAGAAAAAGAAAATCTCTGCCTATCCCCCAAAATTAGCTCAATATTTACCTATATTTTATTTATACCTTCATAATTTATTTTATTACCTATAACTTTTTATCCTACTAAAACTGTAATTTTTTGGGAGAGTACTGGGAATTGAACTCAGGACCTCACTCTTGCCAGGTAGATGCTGCACCACTAAGCTAAATGTCTGGTCCCTAAAACTGTAATTTTAGTTAAGTAAATTTTACTTTTCAAAAAAAAAATTACTTTTCAAATAATTTTTGAAAATTCTTAATACCTTCCAAATAATTTAGAAAACTGGTATTTAAAAATGTTTTCAAAATAATAGACCAGTCTTAACACTTTACTGAATAAGATATCTCTTTGTAATTTATTTGAAATACCAAAATCTATACAGCAAATTGCTATTATTTTGGGGGAGGAGGGTCTAACAGCTTTATGGAAATATAATGCACATAGTATTCAATTCACCCAATAAAATGTACAATTTAATGGTCTTTAGTAGATTCACAGGGGGTACACAATCATTACCATAATCAATTTTAGAAAATCTTCATAACACCAAAAGGTACTCTGTACCCTTTAGCTATCATATCTAATTATCCTATGCCTTTCAGTTCTAAGCAACCATTGATCTACTTTCAGTCTCTATAAATTTCCATATTCTGGACATTTTAGGTAAACACGATCATAAAATATGTAGTCTTTTTTGTTTGCTTCCTATACTAAGTATACTTTCAAGGTTCCTTCACGATGTAGCATGCATTAACACTTCAGTCATTTTTACAGGTGAATAATTTTCTATTGTAGAGATACAGCACATTTCATTTACTCATCAGTTAACTCATGTTTCAAGTGTTATCATGGTTTGTCATTATGAATAATTCTTTCATGAAGAGTCACGAGCTTTTATGTGGACATATACAATTTCAATATGTAACTAGGAATGGACCTGCTGGGTCATGTTTGGGTGGGGGGTATTGGGAATCAAACTCAGGACCTTGTGCTTGCCAGTCAGGAGCTTATGCCACTGAGCTATACCCCTGGTCTGCTGGGTCAAGTTTCATTTTCAGCTTTCTGAGGAACTGCCAAATTGCTCTCCAAAGTGGCTATATCTTCAACATTCTTACCAGCAATGTATGAGTGTTCCAATTATTCCACATTCCCAATACTTGTTCTTGTCTTCATTAAATAACCACTCTAGTGAAGTCTGAAGTGGCATCTCATTGTGGTTGAGAGTTGTACTTCCCTGATGACTAAGGATGATGAACATATTTTCACACGCTTTTTGGTCAATTGCATACCTTAAATATTAATACATACCCTTTGTTCATTTTTCAACTGGAGTATATGTCTTGTCATTTTTGAGTTGTAAAAGTTCTTTATATGTTTAGATACCAGTGTCTTACCAGATCTATGGTTTATCAATATTTTATTCTCTTTTTCACTTTGATGGTTTCCTTTGAAGCACAAATAATTTTACTTTTACTCATGCCTAATTTATGTATTTGTCCTTGGCTGTTTGTGCTTTTGGCATCATCTTTAAGAAATTATGCCTAATTCAATGCCATAAATATTTATGCCTATGTTTTCTTCTAACAGCTTTAAATTTTAGCACCTACATTTAGGTCTATGATTAACTTTTGATTAATTTTTGTACACAGGGTGAGATCAGATCCATTCTTTTCCATGCAGATATCAATGGCTGGAGACTTATTTTTTCCTAATTGAATGCTCTTAATGCTGTATCAGGAATGAAATTCCCCACAGATGTATGAGTGTATTTCTGGACTCTCAATTCTACTCCATACATTGCTATGTCTAACCTTATGCCAGGTCCATAGTTGTGATCGCTCTTGGGAGCTGTCTGTACCTCAGACATCTAGGACAAGGTCACGGCTTCTCATGGGTTTGGGAGGGCCCCATGAGAAGTGTATGCAGCTCTGGGAGCTGACACACGAAGTGACTAGGCCTTCCCCTGAGATAATACAGACAACTGCTCTCTTATTCTCCGTGTAACCACCAAGGCATGATGTTCTGTTGAAGATTAGATGTTCTTCCTGTTCTGAATCTTACCCTTCCCTTAAAACTCTCTGTGAACAGCCTCTTATGCTGACTGCACAGGTAAACGCACTGCAGTTGTTAGGTAGTGCTTTCTTCCATCAGGAAAGGGGCTCCACCTGACCTCAGCTTTATGCATCTTGACTCTTGTCTTCATTTCTTCATCCTCCATCATCCTCCCTCTGGAGTTTCAAGAGCTGTGCTGGACATGGCAGATCACTGTAGTTTTGTTGCAAGCACTGAAATAAGGAAATGTGTGTCTTCCCACTATATTTTCTTTCTTCAAGACTGTGTTTTGGGCCTTCTGGGTCTCTTGCAGTTTCCTATGAATTTTAGGACCAGCTTATCAATTTATGCAGAAAAACTCCAGCTGGATTTTTCCAGCTAAATCTGTAACTCAATATAAGGAATACTGATATTTTACTAATAAGTCACAAATAAAGGATGTCTTTCCATTTAAGAGTCCTTTAATTTTCTTAATGATGTTTTGTAGTTTTCAATGTACAAGTCTTATACTTTTGTTAAATTTGTGAAATTTATTCTCAGGTATCTTATTATTTTGATATTATAAATAAAAATGTA
Source organism: Dasyprocta punctata (assembly GCA_004363535.1). NCBI lineage: Eukaryota > Metazoa > Chordata > Mammalia > Rodentia > Dasyproctidae > Dasyprocta > Dasyprocta punctata. The sequence goes on along the minus strand of RJWM01001286.1, from coordinate 107,212 downwards.
TTCATATTTTTACTTTTGGACTGTTGCTACTGTATGAAAACATGTTTTGTATACTGAGCTTACATTCTGCAATGAATTCATTGATTAGCTCTAATGCCCGCTCCCCAGGAGTCATCAATACAAGACTAGGTGATTTTTTTTTTAATTTTAAAGAAAAAAAAAAAAAAAAAAAAAAAAAAAAAAAAAAAAAAAAAAAAAAAAAAAAAAAAAAAAAAAAAAAAAAAAAAAAAAAAAA